>PISW01014678.1:0-20074 GCA_004023785.1 Mungos mungo | reverse complement strand
TCCGTCCCGGAAAGTCCCAAGATCGGCCGGAACTCACGTCATCCAGGCGCGCGAGCCTCTAACCCCTTCTGGTCCTTCAAGGCGACCGCCTCCGAGAAGCCCTCCGGGATCACGCCTCCCAACCCGACCCCAGCCTCTTACTGTTACGTTAGGTATTGTTTTTCCTTGTCCATTCTGTCTCCCCAGCTAGAACGACAGACGCCTGACTCATATGCCTCAGTCACCTCTGTATCCTTCAAGGTCCAACACAGTGCCTGGCATCTGATAGGTGTTTGATAAGTACCTGTTGAATTAACGAGCAGGTGAATGGACGAGGGAATCATACCTGTCTCGGAGCTCCACTTTCTCAAGCTCCCTTCTTTGTGCGCAGGAACAAAGTCACCCTCCAGGTGCAACTCTCCAAGCAGCCTGAGGTGTGACAGGGATGCTGACCGCATCAAGGCGTGTGGGGGCCGCACCAGCCAGACGGTGACTTTCCTTGGGGCAGCGAGGGACTCAGATCGGGCTCCGAGCGTGGCCACCATACCTGTGGCAGTTGCTCAACTTCAAGGCCTGAAGAGGTCAGCAGGTCGGGGTCTGGCTTCTGCTCTCTCTACTTCCCCTCCTTTTGGGAAACGGAACGGGAGAGCCGCCTGGGAGGGGTGTGGTGTGGGGAGGTCCTTCACGAGGGGAGGTCATTCGGTAAGTGTTTGCGGAGCACCTAGTGACCGTGGGGCCCAGTCCCAGATGCACTAAGCAGACACCCAGTATGACAGCAGTGCTAATATGCACCAAGACCAAAGTTGTTTGTACTGGGCTTTTTCTTTCGCATTTGAAGTTTGTCTCCCTAATGGCAAAATCGATGCGTGGGGTTATCAGGTTAGATGGGGGGATACACACCTTTCCAGGCGCCTTCTATCAGGCCGAAGCCATTTACACCCCCATCGGCCCTTTCCATTCCTTTCTTCCCCAAACAAGCCTTGATCTGTTGTTAAAATTAATTATTTTGTTAAAAATTATTTTTTTATAAATTCAGGTGAGATTCACATAACATAAAAGTAACCATTTCAAAGTGAACCGTTTAGTGGCATGTAGTATATTCACAATATGGTCCCTCAACCACCGATGGCTCTTTAAGAACCGTTCCTAAGAAACCATTTCTGGGTATCATTTTGATAAGCACCGAACAAGGAAGGAAGGAAGGAGAGAAGAGGAGGAGGATGGCAGGGGGGGAGGAAGGGAGGGAGAAAAGTAAAATGCAAGCGGTTGCGGACGGTTGCAGGACGGAAGGTGAGCGCCGCTTCCCGCCTATGCCAGCCCTTCCCCCCAGAGGTGACCCGTGTCTCCAGCAGACTGTGACTGACGCCCGACGCCGCCTTGGGCAGGTGACAGAGCTGCTTGCCCCCCTTCCGGGCGTCACCAGACAGCACCAGCATCAGGAGCACTGGGATGCACGCCAGGAGCTCGAGCACTGTTGGCTCTTGCTGCTGTGACGCACGTCAGAAATAGAAATAATAACATACCCACTGTATACTTATCTATGTATATATATTATACGTAACAGAGAGGGGTCTGGCTTCTCCCGTGCACTTTATTCCAGGGTCTTGGCACATCTTTCCAGGGGCCCTACATGGGCGCCTTCCGAGGCCAAGGGCGAGGTGTACCTTCCACCTTCAATATTTAGGAATTGGACGCCAAGGGAAACCTCTATCTGCTTTTAAAATAGTTCGCCAGCCTCCCCGTCGGGGAATCGAACCCCGGTCTCCCGCGTGACAGGCGGGGATACTCACCACTATACTAACGAGGACACATGCCACCAGCAATCATCTGGATCAGTTCATATAGGGACAGCACCGACCGGCCACTGTGCCCTCTATTTCCTGCCAAGATTGTCACAGGCGCAGCTCTGGGCACCCCGGCCAGTGAGCTTTGGGGCCATGGTTGGAATTGATGGGACACTAAACGTTCAGGAAGGAAAAAATGTGGGAAGGGCACAAAGATGTGGCTTCCGATATCCTCATTCCCAGGAAGTGGGATTCATAGGTAGGGGATGTAGCTCAGTGGTAGAGCGCATGCTTTGCATGTATGAGGCCCCGGGTTCAATCCCCGGCATCTCCATGTTTTACTTTTTTTGTTGTTCAAAACCTCTCACACCACCGGAAGGCAAAGTGGGGAAGGGGACCCAGATGCCTCCCATTAGTGGGTCTGAGAAGCCCCCATGGACACGGCAGCGCTAGGAAACGTCCCTGTCCTGGTCCCAGACGCCATGACCCGGGTAACCCGCCTCCCCTGCAGAGTCTGAATAGGTCTGCGGTGGCCCCGGAGTCTGCGTGTTTACACTCCTAGTTAATCTAGTCCGTGATTTCTAGTTAATCAGCCCGTGATTTCTAAGGATGATTTTGCAACTGGCCGTTTATTCAAGAACTCCTGAGCGCCTAATGCCGGTGATGTGCACGCATGGAGCTCCTACTGTATGCCCAGGCACAGTGTTAATGAAGTCCCCTGGTGCTCCTGGAGAGGCCCCGGCAAGCTGGGAGTTCCAGAGACTAGCATTCAGCGAGGAGTGGTGAGGTTCTAGAAGGCAGGAATGCTGAGGAAGTGGAGCCTGCAGGGGGAGGGTGTGGGAGCCGCCATGCAGGAGCCCTTGGGAGGCTGGTCGAAGCAGGGGCTGAGCCCAAGGTTGGGAGGGGGAGGGGAGCCCTGTTTGAAGAGACTGAAAGCAAGCCCCGCGCGTGGAGTTTGGTGAATGAGGGGATAAGAGGCTTGAATTTTATTATCAAAGGTTCTAGAAGACCTGCTGTGGCACATGCTCAGGTTTAGGTGTAAAAAGGCTCCCTCTGCGGCACGTGGAGGACACGTGGGGGGCCAGCAGGCGGGCGCTCGGAGAGCAGGCAGCTGGCGGCGGCTTGCGCAGAAGGCGTGGGATTCGGGGACTTGGGGTGCGTATGTAGGCGCAAGCTGGGGAGTGTGGGGGCTCGGGACAAACTCTGGGGGTAGAGCCCACAGAACTGCAGCCGTCTTGAATGTGGGGAGAGTGGGAGGGGCCTCCTGGTTTGGGGGTACACCGGGGTGAGTGGCCAAGCTAGGGAGAGAGTCCTCTGGGAATATTAAACATGCACCCCTGCGGCTTTACTTCGGATCCACGTCACAATTTCTGCACCTGCACTACGGCATCGGCACAGACTCAGGACGAACACCCGGGTAAGGGCAGGGGTCACCACCCCTGCAGGCATGGCGGACACGTGGGTGAGCCCCCACCGCCCCCCAGACTAGTTTCCGCACGCGCACGGCCGCCCCCACATTCAGAGACCACTAGACCCACTCGCGGTGGTTCTCACGGTGAAGGTTTATTACAGCGGCGCACACGGCCAGAGACCCCTAGCCCGCTGGGAAGGGGCGGCAGAGCAAGGGCCCCGCGCAGCCTCCCGCTCCCCAGGGGACTAATGTCGTCCACTGAGCAGCGAGCGAGAAGTCAGTTACCCTCCACGTAATAAATAGTTCGGAGAAGCCCCCCGGCTCAGACTGCCCAGGGCGGCGGCAAGCCGTGTCCAGACGAGCCGTGTCCAGGAGGAGCGGGGGGCTCGGGGGGCTCGGCCCGCCTCCGGGGAGCAGCCTCAGAGCAGGGGGACCGCTGCCGGCCCCCTCGGTCTCCAGACAAGTCCGCGGCCCCGCAGCCGGGCCTCAGGTCAGCGGTCGGAGGCGGGCGGCCAGGCCTTCTCCACGTCGGCGTGCACGGCCTGCGGGAGCCACTGGCAGTACTCGGCCAGCAGGTCTGCGGGGGCAGGGGGAGCTCGGTGTCGGGGAAGCTCTGCACCCGGCTGCCTGCCAGGCAGATCCTCCCAGGGGCCCCGGCGCGCCTGGGTATGCCCCCTCCGGTCCGCCCACTCCCACCGCCAGGCCACACGGCCTGCGCCCCGGGCTGACTCACATCGGGGGTTCCTCTTCCAGGCCGCCAGCACGGCGTCGCGGCAGTCGGCCTGCTCGGCGACCAGGGCCCTCAGGAGACTCTCGGTCCTGGGCTGCAGCCTGCGGGAGGGGACGCACGCTCAGGGCGTCATGCGCCCCCAGGCTGGGGGAAGGGTCCCCCTCTGCCGCGCTGGGGGTGCTGGCCGAAGAGGAGGATCCGGACCCCGTTCCCCCACCGCCCTCCCGTCCCCTCACCCCTCGTCCACCCCCCTGGCTTCCCCCACTGCCCTTGTCCGCTCCCACACGGGCTGCTCATCCCTCCTAGAACCTTCCTCCGTGTGTCTGCTCACAGCCTTGCCTCCTCCCCATCTGCTCAGTCAGGCTCCCCCGACCAACCTACACCCCCGCCCCAAGATGCCTCACCCCCAACATTCCACTCTGTCCCCCTGTGGCTCAGTCCCCACACACCTTCTGTGCTAGTTACATTCTGTCTCGGTGTTCACCTCCCGCCCTGGGACGTCCCGCGCCCCAGCCAGAGAGGGTGCCTGGCACATGGCTGGTGCTCACAACGGTCTGCCGGGTGGCCCCCTGCCCCCACCCGGAGTCCCCAGGGAATGCGGGGGCGTATGCACGCCGGCTTCCTATGCACCAAGCCCACTGCACCGCCAGGACGCCGAGCTCAGGAAGGCAGGGGGGCTGGGGCAGGGAGGGGGCAGCAGGGAGGAGCAGGCTGTCGGACAGAGGCGGGTCTGTGCTCAGCTAGCGGCGGCCCCCAGCGCCCTTCCTGCTGAACCTGAGCCTTACGACGGGCCGACCAGGGTGTCCCCCAAGCCGCAGAGTGTGACCTGGTCTGAAGAGTTTTGGTGATTTGATTACTTAAGACGGGGCTGTACTGGATGGGGCGGGCCCTAGATCCGACGCCTGGTGTCCGTACAAGAAGAAAAGGCACGGAGACCCAGAGGGACAGCCGCGTGAACACAGAGGCAGACCCAGGGGCGATGTGGTCACAGGGCAAGGACCGCCTGGACCCACAAGGAGCTGGAAGAAACAGGAAGGACCCCCCCTCTCCCCAGTCCCCAGAGCCTTCAGAGAGAGAGCACAGCCCTGCGGACACTTGACTTTCAACCTCTGGCCTCCGAGACCACAAGAGACACTTTTCTGTTGTTTTGAGCGTCTCCTCGGTCGGCGGTGATGGTCACGGCCACCCCAGGGCCCTAACCCCGCTCCCCTCGCCGCCACCTGACGCGCCCCGCGAGCCCGGACCTGGCCCACGTCTTCAGCATCGTGCTGGGGCTGGACAGCAAACAGCTCCGGTGTGAGGCCAGCTTGGGGAAGACCTGAGAAGAGACCGCACGGCGGTGAGGGGCCCCGGCTCCCGTCTGCCCGCGACGCCAGGGGCCCAGGGAGCCGCCGGGCCGCCTACCTGCCCTTCCAGCAGAAACCGGGCGAAGTGCTTGTAGCGGTCGATGCCCTCCGGAAAATCCACCTGCACCGCGGGGAGCGGCCAGCCAACACGGTCTGCGGGCAGGAGCCTGTGAGCCCGAGACTGGGATTGGTCCCCCCAGGCCCCCTGGTCCCGTCCCCGCGCCCCGGAAGGGGGAAGGCCTGCGGTGGTGCCGCCCGCGCCGAGCACTCCCAGGGCACGCGCTGCGTGACTCACAGAACACGCTGGCGCGGTGACACAGCACCCGCCCCCTCTCCGGGCAGTAGGCGGGGGGCGGCTCCTCCAGGGGCTTGTCGAACTGGCAGTAGGAAGGCAGCAGGGCTGGGATCCACTGGACCTCCACGGCCGAGACGCCTGGGGGCCGGAAGAGAAGGGCCAGGGGTCACAGCGGGCCCCGCCTCGCGGGAGGGCCTCCCGGGTTCTCCCCGCACAGGGTCCCGGGGACGCCGCTGAGCAGAGCCGTGGCGGGTGAGGCGAGGGGCCGGCCGCCAGCCCGGTACCTTTCATGTACATCTTGGTGGTCTCCACGATTTCCTGGTAGACCACGAACTCCGGCAGCTCCCTGAAGAGGACGGAGCTGGGGTGGATGAAGACGGGCTCGTCCAGGAGAGGGGTCTGTAGGGACAGGGCGAGCAGGCGTGAGCCCCGGAGACGCACGCACACACCGCGGAGATTAACCCGCGTGGACTGGGTCTCAGCTCAGCCAGAGGGCAGAGGGGCACTGTGCCAGCTGTCAGCCTGGCTCTCTGTGCGTCTGTCCACGGAGAAGCGCGGGTGGCACTGACCCGTGCCTGGTGCAGCGACCCTCCCATCCCCGAGGCTGACCTTGTAGGCATTCTTCCACTTGTCATCGGACAGGTCCTCGCTCTGGACCCTGCGGGCCAGATGGTCACCCAGGCCGGCCACCACAATCTGCCGCAGGCAGGTCACCTGGCTCTCGGAAGGCGGCTGCATCTTGGGGTCCACGAAGAGCCCGGCCTCGGGGCACACGGTGTTGACTGTGGGGAGAGCCGGCTGTGAGGATGCCAGCGGTGCGGAGGGCGAGGCCGGGGGCTGCCTCTGCTCTGACCTTCGGGAAGGCCTCCCAGCACTCAGCGTGCAGTCCAGACACGGCCACCTGCTCGCTTTGGCTCTCCTCCACTGAGGCTGCGGCGTGTCCTAGCGGGACAGAGCCAGCTGCCTGCCCTAAACCCATGTTCCCTGTGCCTCAGGACAAGACCCCAGGTCCTCAGTGGGCAGCAGAATGAGCGGCCGAGGGAGACCTGCTTGAGCTGCATGTGCCCGGAAGAGCCCCCCCAGCGTGCACGGAAGGGTGAGATCCCCCCAGCATGCAGAGCAGGGTGAGACCCTCCCCCCCAGCGTGCATGGCAGGGTGAGAGCCCCCCAGCGTGCACGGCAGGGCGAGACCGTCTCCTCTCAGGCTCCCAGGGGGCCGCTGAGGCAGGCATGACAGCAGGCGAGGCCTCGCCTTCTGCACGAGAGGTGGGGGGTCTGAACCTGTGGGGTACCTTGCATGGGGACAGAGGGGATGGGGGCTCTGGGCCCTGCGCCTCGGAGGGGGACATGCAGGGTGGAGAACCAGGGCACCAGGACCAGGAGGGAAGATGGTCACAGACAAGGCTGTTTCTGGTCTGAGATCTGGTACGTAAACCCCGTTTCTCTACAAAACCTTCAGCAAGTCAGATGCTGTTTAAGGTAAAGAGAAACAAGGAAACAAACAGGGAAGACCAGACCCCAGGGACGGAGAGAGGGGGGCTGCTCCCCGACTCCCAAGGAGGAGACGGAGGAACCGCCTGATGGGAATCCCTCCGCTGACGCGCACACCGGGTGAGCACCCAGGAAGCCCTGGTTTGGGTCACAGACGAGTCCCGGAGGGAGAGGATTTGCGCGCATGGAGCCCGGGGTTAGCGGGGAGCGACCGTACGCGGCTGGTGCTGCCTCACACCCCTCTAAACGTCAGAACAGTTACGTTCTCTGCCAGGCGCTGCCCGGGAACGGGAGCACGTGGGAGACCCCAGAGGCTGGGGGGGGCGGTACCTGCAGTGGTCAGCTGGCCCCGCAGGCGCCGGATCTCCAGCATGGCCTTGTACCGAAGCCCGTTGGCCTCGCAGAACTGCGGCGAGCAGCCAGAGTACTCGCAGGCTCCCACCGCCCCTGCGGACGAGGCACCTGCTCGCTCGCTGCCCTGCCAGGCCCGTGCCCCCCCGCCACCCCACCCCGACTCCAGGCCGCACCAGGCACGCACCCAGCAGCACCATGACGTCCCCGAGCTGGAGGGAGGCGCTTTGCCCGGCCCAGACCCTCTTCATCTGGGCCACCCGGGCCCGCTTGCCCTTCAGCCTGGCGAGCTCCTCGTCACTGGCGGCCGGTCTGCGAACACACATGCCACCCGGGCTAGCGGCCTGGCCGCCCTCAGCCAGGAACACGCTAGGGAACGGGCTAGTGCATCGGGGCAGGCTCGGAGGCTCAGGGACCGGGGAAATGCCTGGTGGGGCCACTGATGAACAGGAGTGAGGTCTCAGAACCCAGCCCCTGCCGGCCGCCCACGAGAGTCGTTGCGCGCCGGCCTCCTAGCCTGGCCACTCCACGTCCGACACAAAGGAAGAATCCAACAAACGAGTAACATCATCCGTCGCTGCACTGCTCACGAGCAATGACAGAAGCCCGGGACGCTGCTGTGACAGCCACCGAGTGCGGCCTGCACGGATTACCATCCTGGCCCCCCAGCCCGAAGAGAGCGGACGCGTGGGCTGAGGGAGCTGCCGGCAGGTTTGGAGCGCTTTGCCCGTGTCCACTACTGTAACGCTGACAACTCAGTCGTTACTAACGTCTCCCTGTTTTCCAGATGGGAAAGAGGCGGCACAGAGAGGGGAGGTCGCCTCCCCATGGCCACACAGCCCGGAAGTGGGGAGGGAGACCCGAACGCTGGTGGCCCGGCCCCCAGCCTGGACTCTCCGGGACGTGTGCGCTGCCCCGGGAGTTCTGTGCAGGCAGGGCTCTGCCGGGATCGAACACAGCCTGGGAGGACCAGAGTGGGCACGGGACCACCCCACGTGCCCGCTCCTCCCCCCACGCGGGGCGGCCCCCCAACGCCCACCTGTCCAGCTCCTCGAAGAGCTCGCGGACCGTCATGGCAGCCACGACGGTGATGGCGTAGGGCAGGCAGCCGTGCTGTCTGCTCAGCGCCAGCATCTTGGCGTAGCGGGGCGCCACGGGGAACGCAGCCATGGTCCTGCCCAGCGCGGTGATGGGGCAGCTCAGCCGGGACCTCTGCAGCTCCTTCACCCTGGGGGACAGAGGTGCACGGTGGGGGGTCACGGCTGAGTGGGCCCGGGGCTCTCTGCACCCCCCCACCCCCAGCCCCACCTACCTTTCTGTCTTCCGGGGCGCCTGCAGGGCACCCAGCGCCACCAGCAGCTCCTCGGCGGCAATGAGGGCCTCCACGGAGGGAGGGGTCGGAAAGGGGAAGTTGACGACCTGGGCACAGGAGACACGCAGGGGCAGCAGTGAATGCGGAGGAGCACGCACGGTGACCGCAGGGTGCAGCAGGGCCAGCCGGAGGGGGCGCCACTCCCGCGCCGATCCTGAGACTGCTCACACCACGGGGCGCTCAGGCAGCCGCCCCGGGCACGCTCCAGCGCTGCGTGCCGGGGGGACCCCTTCATTCACACGACGCACGTGCTCCGAGTGCATCCACCGGGCACCTCGAGTGTGCCAAGGGCTGTTCTGGGAACGGAGACCGAGAAAGCACAGGCCAGGGCTTTGCCTCCACTGAGGTTTCGTTCAATCAGGAGGCCCCTGACGAACAGGGCGCAATCCCGTAAGTGAAGAGGAGCCAACATCCCCGCACAGTAAAAGGGTGAGGGGACAAAGGGACCAGGTTCAAAGTGTGACCAACTCAAAACCAGCGTTCTAATGAATCCCGTGCACGCCGTGTTCACAGCGGCTCTGTCCGACGCAGCTGGAGGTGGAGACACCCCGGGTGCCGACAGCAGAGGAGCGGGTAGACAGGACGCGGCCTGGCCCTACCACAGCGGCGCTCGGCCACAGAGGGAATGAAGGGCTGACTGACACGTGCCACAACGCGGGGGCCCCCGGAGACGTTTCTGAGGGCGGCTCCTTTTATACAAAACCTCCAGAACGGACAAAGGCACAGGGACAGGAAGCTGTTGCAAGGTTGGCCTGGCGGACAGGGTGGAAGGAACGGGAAAGGACTAATGGGTCCAGGGTCTGTCTGTCTGTCTGTCTGTCTGTCTCTGGCAGCTCCTCACAGAGCAGCAGGAAGGCAGGTAGCCCCCACACAGGTGCAACGTGAGGACCATGTCAGCAGAATGTTCTGTGAGCCCCAAAGTCAGTGATAGGCCTCTGTGCAGCAGGCAGGCCCTGCCCGTGTGGCTTCCGTCGCAGGCAACTGTCCCCTGGGTGCCCCCGGGGTGCAGCCCTGGGGAAGCGGTGTCTCGGGAGGCCCCGGGGCACGTGCGGACGCAGCGCCCCACGGGAGTGCGCCGGCACCACCGGGGTCCGCTCCTGGGCTGCTGGCAGGCGGGGCACCGCTCACCTTTTCGATGTTGAGTGATTTCATCTGCAGGATCAAGTCTTCAACCGGCCTCCGGGTGATTTCGGGAGGAGGAAACTGCTCAAAGTCACCGAAAACTGCAGACGAATAGAGCCTGGGCGGAAAGGGGCGGAGAGAACGCCATCGCTTTATGAAGAAATAAAGAGCGGCGCCTGGGGGGCTCCGTCGGTTGAGCGTCCGGCTTCAGCTCAGGTCATGATCTCACGGTTCGTGGGTTCGAGCCCCGCGTCAGGCTCTGTGTCTCAATTTCCTTTTTCCGTGATTTAAAACAATGTCTAACCAACCCCCCAAATCCCAGCTATAAAATAACCAATTAACGCTAACAAAACACCAGTGGGAAGATGTCTGCCAATGACGCCTCTGACGAGGAGCTAACGCCCAGCTCTTTAAGAATAAAGGACACGTAACCCCGTTAAAAAAACAGGCAAAAGAAATGAAAAAACACGTCTGCCAAGAACCCAGAGAGCCAACGGCACATGAGCAAGTGCTCAAGGTTATCAGCCGCCGAGGACACGCAGATCAAGTGCACGGCGACCACCACACACGTGTGCACGTCTGAGAAAACGGAAAGTGACAGGCGTTGGCGAGAACGTGGGAAACCAGACCGTGCGTGCACGGCTGCCGGGAACAGAGCAGGCGAAGGTACAAGAGCGACCACGTGACCCAGCCACCCCACCCCCAGCCCAGGGAGAGACCCAGGGGCACAGAAACACACGTCCGAGCCCGGGGACGAGAAGGGCGCTGCGGGGAGGAAATGCCGCACGAACGGTGGGGCTTCTTTCGCAGCGACGACGTTTGGGACAGACCGTGGGGACGGCTGCCCGACTCTGAGAACGCTAAGTACCGGAAGCGCACGCTTGAAAACGGCCGCAAAGCCGTGACAAAAAAAAGAAAACAGCTAAAAATGAGCATCACCCAGGGGTCAGAGTGAAGAAATAACGTGAGTGCTTGCGAGCCGAGGACCGTCCCCAGCGGGACACGGCTCTCCTGCGCCCTGGGGAGGGCCCTTCCTCGCTCCCCCGCGGGGGCTGCTGCAGAGGGACCGCAAGGTCCCCAGGGAGGCCCACCTGTAGCAGTGGCCCGGCTCCGTCCGGCCCGCTCGGCCCGCCCGCTGATCGGCTGAGGCCTGGGACACCCAGGAGACTCGGAAGGAGGACACGCCGGTGACCCGGTCGTAGTGCCGCCTCTTCACCTTCCCACAGTCCACCACGTACTTGATGCCCGGGATGGTGAGGGACGTCTCGGCCACGTTGGTGGCCACCACGCACAGCCGCGTCCCCTCCGGGGGAGGCTGGAAGACCTGGGGTCATCGGGGGGCGGAAGCGGCAAGAAAACACTGGAATCAGGAAAGAGCTGGGGGCACAGACACGGGGGGCTCTTGACCCTGGAGGAATTGGCCAGGCTGGGGGTCCAAGGGGGGCGCGGTGGACGAGCCCTCCCCCTGCCTCTGGTCGCGGTGCTCCTTGGCGCGAATGCAGGGACGCACTCCTGTTCTCCAAGGTCCGAACACCCTCTCCCAACCAGGTGCCGGCCACACAGCCGGGGAGGAGCACAGCCCGGGCCTGGCCTGCCCCGTCCTCGGCGTCTGGGGGGTCGCCCGCAGTCACCTGCGCCTGCTTCTCCGGGGCCAGCAGGGAGTACAGCGGGAGCACGTGGAGGGGCAGCGACGCGTCCGGCTGCGCACCTGCGGGGAAAGCCCACCTCAGGCTGCCCGGCGTCCCCCGGCCTGTCCCACCCGCTGCCAGGGGCCTGGCACAGAGGGTGGGCTGAGCTTGAGAGGCTCCTGGAAGCTCTTCAGGACCCACGACCCCCTCCCCACTGGGTGAGGGACACCCGCCCTGCTGGACAGGCTCCTCGGGAGAGTCCGGCCATGAGCCCCACAGCCTGCTGGGTGCCCCCGGGGTCCCCACAAGGCCCTGGGCCGTCTCCACACTGGGGCCTCGGGGACTGGACGCCCCCCACAGGCAGCCCTGAGGCCTGTCTTCACCCAGTAAGGCGGAGCCTGGGGCTGGCAGGCTCATCACGGTCGACCCTCTGGACATGAGAGGCTCTATCTGCCCGCAGCGGCGGGAGCTCAGCAAACAGCAGGCACAGGACGGCCCCAGAGCCCGGCCCTCTTGGGGTTCGAGATCAACATGGCTGGGCCTAACCACAGGGCCCGGCACACCAGAGGTGCCCCAGACACCTGCCGAGTGAGCGACCGAGGGGGCGCGAGCAGGGGCCCTGCCCAGGGCCCACCTGCATCGGCCTCGCCGTCCCCCAAGTCCAGGTCAAGGTCGGAGCCCAGGCCCTCCTCCTCCTCCTCCTCGTCCATTTCCGCCTCCCGGTCCTCATCGCCTTCGCCGGCTGGCAACACGGAGTAGCT
This sequence comes from Mungos mungo, assembly GCA_004023785.1. Classification (NCBI taxonomy): domain Eukaryota; kingdom Metazoa; phylum Chordata; class Mammalia; order Carnivora; family Herpestidae; genus Mungos; species Mungos mungo. The sequence continues at coordinate 7,804 of PISW01014678.1, read as the reverse complement.
GTCCAGGCTGATCTGGGGCAAGGTCTACGGCAGACAAGACATCAGAACCACAGCTGCAGGAGACACGGGTCACGGGCAGGAAGGACAAGCTCCTTCAAGAGCAAGCCCAGCCCACCCGCCCTGAGCCCTCACAACCGTCTGCCTGCTCGCCTCACCGCCAGGACGGCCACAGGGCTGGGCAATGGGCAGCTGGGAGCACCGGTCGCCGCTTGGACAGTGCTTAGGACGCCGCCCAGCAGGTCCGCAACTCAGCGGGCGGGGGCTAGTGACTCCCTAGTAAGGACGCTGTTGTCCCCAGAACCTAGACGACATTGTGTGGGACTCCGCGCCCTTGTTCTGCCTGCTCCCAGACATCCTCACAGGCCCTGCCTTCCAGAAGCTTCTTCCTGGCCCACAGCACAGGAACCTTCAAATCACAGCCCACCCTGTGGCCTCCAGGGCAGCACCATCCAATGGAACTCTCATCCACAGTAGGAAAGTTCTGGACCCGGGCGGCCCAGCACGGTCAGCAGCAGACCCAGGAGGGTGCCGAGCATCTGAAATGCGTCTGATGGGACTCATTCATTTAAAATTGAATCTTAATTTTACTTCATTTTAGTTAAATTGGCATCTGCACAGTTACAAGGGGCCATTGGCCACCAGAGCAGGCAGCCTCGGGGCCCCAAGCCCCCACGCGCCTGTACACACCGCTGCCTGGGCCTTCTTCGCCCTCGTCCTTGACTTCTTAAACTTCCGCGTTTCCTCTACTGAATCTTCTTGATCTTCCTTTTCTGCAAGAAGAGCAGACCGAGCAGGGAGATGTCTTGAGGCCACACCCAGGTCACCAGGGCTCTGTTCTTCGCTGCCCAGAGCAAGGCCACCGCACGGCCGGCCGTTTCCTGGGGAACGGCAGGGTGCGCCAGGGCGCCGGCTCTTACACGGGGGCTCTCGGGGCCAAGTGCGGCAGGGGTACCTGGCGGCCTGCGTCTGGTGTGTGGGAAAGCTCTCCTCAGCCTGCGGCACAGCGCGTGCACCTCCGCCTGCCCCGTCAGGAACACCAGGATGCCGCCTGCGGAGAGAGCCAGACCCCTCACGACCCGGTCACACCTGGAGCAAACGTCTGCTTAGCAGCCGCCACCTGCCAGGAGCTGGGCGTCAGCAAGAGCCAGTCACAGCAGGACGGAGTGACACAGGCGTGCACGGAGGACGTGTGTCAGGGAGCTGGACAGAGCTGCTGACCAGAGCTGCTGGCCAGAGCTGCCGCACGACCAGGCTGTCCCACTCCTGGGCTGAAGGGGGATGGGGGAGGGGCCAGGGCAGGGGAACGGAGACTCAGTGTTCAAGGGGGACAGAGTTTTCTTGTGGGTGGCGGGGGTGGCCGCACAGCACGGCACACCTCAGACCCCCCGCGGGGAGGGTCACGCTGACAGGAGCCACGCGAGTCGTGTGCTGGCCCGGCGCACAGAAGTTACGCTTACGCTACGCTCTGATCTACTAACTGCGCGATAGCGCCGTCTGAAAACAACACCGCGTGTACCGTAACTTTGAATGTTGCTACAAACTGCTAACCATCCTGAGCTTTCAGGGCTGTGACCCCCACTCACAGGTCCCTGGGAACAGACACACTGGAAAAGTCTGAAATTCTGCGAGAACCACCAGGATGTCGGAAAAACGGCCCGACTGACTGGCGTGAGGCAGGACTGCGACGGATCTTCATTTGTAGAGAACGCCGCTTCTGCGGAGCACGATTCAGCAGACGAGGTAAGTGGGCGCTGTGAATGCGCTAAACCCACCAAATTATACGCTTAAAAACGGTTAAGACAGGGGGCGCCTGGGTGGCTCTGTCGGTTAGCAGTCTGACTTCAGCTCAGGTCATGTCACAGTTGTGGGTTCGAGCCCCGTGTTGGGCTCTGTGCAGACAGCTCAGAGCCTGTGTCAGATTCTGTGTTTCCCTCCCTCTCTGCCCCTCCCCCACTCATGCTGTCTCTGTCTCAAAAATAAAATAATAAAAAAACTTTTTTTTTTAGATGGTTAAAATGGTACAACTTATGTACGTTCCACCCCAGGAGGCAGCCAGCGGGGGAGGTGAGGCCCGGGAAAGGGCGCCACGCGGGAAGACAGCATGGGCAGCAGGCAGGGCCTGGGAGCGGAGGGCCAGGCCGTCTGGTGGCCGGGGCTCACCTGGCGGCAGCATCCGGTGGATCTTGCAGACCTTCCGGAAGCACTCGCCGCTGTAGTCTTCCAGCGGCGTCCGCTTGTTGAAATGCACCGTCACCGGGAACTGCCTGGACTCCACCTGGGACACACGACCACGGAGGAACTGGGGGGGCGGGGGGCTGAGCTCGGTGCCCCCTCCCCTGGCCTCTCCGACCCTGGAGCTCTCAGTTCCCCACGGCCCACAGTCTCAGCCTCCACCAGGAGAGCGGGCCTTGTGGGAATGGCCCCGGGACCAGGGACCAGGCGTCCAGCAGTGGGGAGCCCTCAGGCCCCGCCCCGCCCCACCCCCGCCGGCCCGGGTGCTACCTTGATGACCGGGGGCGGCTGGGCAAAGAGCCGCTGGTTCTGTGTGAAGTCCTCCACCCGCAGCGTGGCCGACATGATGACCAGCTTCAGCGGCAGGTGCCTCTGCGGAACACGGGGTGACGGACAGAAGGGTAATACAGCCAGACCCAGGAGTCCAAGGGGGAGGAGTCTCGGGGGGCTGCTTGCCCCGAGAGTCACAGTCCTGCCCCTGGGCCCGGGGGACCCTGTCCTCTCTTGCCTGACCCCTGCGTGCCACCCCTCCCCGCCGCCCTACCTTCGCCCGGAGAGACACGATGCGGGACAGGAGGCCGATGAGGATGTCCGTGTACACGCTCCTCTCGTGGGCTTCGTCGATGAGCACCACCTTGTACCGCAGCAGCAGGAAGTCCTGGGGACGGCGGCGCGGTGAGGCCCGCGGCCCGGGCCCCTGCCACCCAGCCTGGAATCCCCCAGGAGCCCCCTTCACAGCTGGCACCGGTCCTGGAGCACCGGGGGGGGGGGGGGGATTGTGACCCCAGGCATGTTATTTCACCTCCCTGTGCCTGCTTCTCCATCTGTAAAATGGGGCAACAGGACCCACTTCACAGGGCCACAGGGAGGTTTCCATGACAACACGATCCGTAAAGCACGCAGTCCATGGCCTGGCGCCGGCAGAGAAACTGCTGGAGGAAGGGCAGCTCCCAGCCATTAGAGGCGAGCTCCCAAATCCAGACGCCCGTAGGGGAGGGAGGGCAGGCGGGACCTGGGATGGGGGGTGGTGGACGGGACCGAGGACATTGGGACAGTGTCTCCCACACAGAGAGGACCGTCGGGAACCAGACTGGAGCCACATTCACAGCCACCTCCCTGGGTGGCCCTGCCCGGCCTCATGACAGGAGATGGGCGTCACCTCTGCCCTCCCCAGAGACCTCGGCCCAGGCGGACGCCACACAGCCAGCCAGGAGCGCTGTGCGCGTGGCTGAGGGACACGGTCCCTGAACCAAATCCCAACAACACGAGCTCCCGCTCAGCGAACGCCCCAAGGCGTTACGTGGAGGCGTGTTCACGCATCACACAATTTCTGTTCAGGACGATTGCATGAGGAAGGTCTCAGCTACCGGATCAAGAAGCAGAGGCTCAGAGAGGGGAAGCACCCTGCCCAGGTGACCCGGCGGCGCTCGGCCCGCGGCTGGACGCGGACTGCTGGGACGGCCCGCCCCGTGTCGCCGGCCGCGCTGAGACAAGACGAGCAACCGACCTTCTGGATTTCCTTGAGCAACACGCCATCCGTCATGAACTTGATCCTGGTCTCCTCCGTCACGTTCCCTTCGTATCGGATCTGATAGGAGACGACCCTGCAGGGACAGGGGACAGGCTGCGGCTCGGGGCAGACACACGGCCACACGGAGGCCAATGGGAGATGCCCAGAGCAGTCACCGCGCCCTGTTTCCCTGTGACGCGGAGGGGTGGTCTCGGGCCTCTGAAGAACGGGTCGAATGAACGCGGACCTTGGCTGGAGTGTGATTTGAACGACCAACTGTGAAACTGTTTAGAAGAGAGACAGGGGAGCCTCGGGGTGTCATGAGCGTCAGTCACGGGGCGGGCGCGGCCGCGGTTTCACAGTCGCTCCCTCACAGACATGACACGCGGCCTGGATCTCAGCCTGACGGCAAGAGCTCGAGAACGCAGTTCTCCAACGGCAGCTCTGAACCCCAGGGCGCGGGGCACACGGCCGGAACAAAGTCGGCCACCAGCTGACCATCACCAGGACTGGGTGCTGGGTCCACGGGGACTCACTCACTTTTGTACGTGCCTAACATTTTCCACAACAAAAAGTTAAATGGGGGCGCTGGGGGGCTCAGTCAATTAAGCGTCCAACTCTTTGTTTTGGTTCAGGTCATGATCTCATGGTCCGTGTGATCAAGCCCCACGTCGGCTCTGCACGGACAGCGCAGGGCCTGCCTAGGATTCTCTCTCGTCTCTCTGCCCCTCCTGCTCTCATTCTCTCTTTCAAAATAAATAAACGTTTCTTTAAAAGAGTTAAAATCGATGACCAAAAAGGGCAGCTTTTTAAGTACGGTTATTTTCCACATACACCATTAAACAGAACATGAAAGATACAGAAAAGGTAAAGAATACGAATGATTTATGCTCAAATCCGACAGGAGCAGAGATGCACACAGTCGCTTGCCTGCGCCCACGATCGTCTAGAACGACCCACAGGAACATGCCAGGGGTACCGGCCCCACAACGTGCGAGGCAGCAAGCCTCCCCCAGCTGCACGCCGGGCCAGGAGGGCGGGCCGGCCCACAGTAGGTGCTGCTCGGTACATAATCAGGAACAGGCAGGGGAAGGGGACTTTCTTGGTTTTAGACCACGGTGGACACACTAAGGCCCCGGTGTGGGCCGAGGCCCAGACGTGTGCAGGGTAAACGCGGCCCCCCGGCCACGCTCAAGGGTGCTCTGCCTGCTTTGCTCTGTTTTCCACATGGAGTCCTGCAGCCGCACTCGGGAGCCCTGCCGAAAACTCCGGGACGAGGCTGACCGTTAACTGCCCGCCTGCCACTCTGCTCCGGCCTCAGCCCCAGTCAGAACCTCGGCCTCCTCAGGGCACCGTGGGAGAAGGGAGCCCAAGGGCCCGTGGGCTTGTCCTTGGCCTGTGGCCCTGTCCCCAGGGAGGCCCTGCTGTCCAGAGTGCAGGCCCTCGGCTCAGGTGCAGAAACACCACTCCCTCAGAACGGACAGCGCCCAGAACTGCTCAGCTCCCACGGGACAGCCGGGGACCCACCCCTCCCCTCCTCCAGGACACGAGCCCTCACCGCTGTGACAGATTCATCTCCTTGGCCACTCGCTGGGACATGGCCACAGCAGCCACTCGGCGGGGCTCCGTGATGCCAATGATGCTGTCGTCACTGCAAGAGGGAGACAGGACACGTCAGCCGTGCGCGGGCCCGCTCGTCTGTCCCACGGTCACTCGAGGTTCTGCGTCAGGACTCCTTGTACGGAGTGGCCCTCCCTAGAGGGGACACGGCACCGCCTGGAGGCAAAAGGGGACAGCCCGGCGGGCCGCACACAGACGTCGTGGACGGGAGGCTGGGGCCGGGCTGGCGTGAAGCCAGTGAGCACGTGCTCCGTGAGACGTGGGACCCGCTGAGGGGCTGGCGCCTGCTGTGCAGGCCACAGGCCACACAGAAGCCTGAGGCCGGACCTCTAGAAAGGTCTGCTTACTGTGCTGCTGGTGGCTGGCGTCTGGGACCAAATTTCGGGAGGGTTCCCGATCCTGACAAGGGGGGCTCTCTGTGCCTGGAGTGTTTTGTACAAACTGTGGTTTATCCTGACCACGTGCACCAGGCAGAGGGGATCTGACCCCAACCCACACCCTGGGCGCTCAGCTTCTACGCGGCTGGTCAGGTCCCACTTGCTGCTCCCGTGGGACCCGCCGGGGAGAGGGCTGTGAAAGTCTGCGCCGGCTCCTCCCAGACTCCACCCTGCGCACCTGTGCCCTCTGCCCGCCGTGTTTCGGGTCCTTTTGCTCTGGGAACTCCCACGTGTACAACGGCACGCCGGGTCCCGTGAGCCTTCCCAGCAAATCAACGAGCCTGGGGTGGTCTTGGGGACCCGTGACCCACACGGGCCAAAGGTGCCAACAGGAGGCGACGTTAATAAACACCCCGCCCCACGTGCCAGGGACTGATCTGAGCCTTTTACACAAACCCTCTCATTTCCTCACATGACACCCGTGTGAAGCGGGTGCAAGGACTGCACGGGGACACCGAGGCCCAGAGAGGTCAAGCAGCTTGGCCAAAGCCACGCAGCATATAAATGCCGGAGCCGGGATTAGGGCCTGGGAGCTCCCCCTCATAGTAACTGCCGGGGATCACCCGAGGGGCCAGCGGGGACCCCGGGCCGGCCCCTAGCCCCCACCTGCTGTAGCCTGCTTCGTAGAGAAACTGTGGCACCTGCGTGGTCTTCCCGCTGCCCGTCTCCCCGCACACGATGACGATGGGGTGCTCGGCCACCGCCTCCATGATCACTTGCTCCTCCGCAAGAATCGGGAGCTTCAGCCGCTCTTCCTGGCAGAGAGAGGAAGTCAGCGCCGGGGAAATGGGGAGGGGGCCCCGCAGAGGGGATCGGCGAGGCTCTGAAGGGAGGCGGGGTTTCTAGAAAGGTGGCTGTGGGCGTGCGGATGCCGGGAGCCCTCCCAGCAAATCGGTGAGGCCCTGCCACAGGGGACAGAGACGGCAGCGGGACCTCCCGTGCCACCGCGGGTGCCCTCGGGGACAGCCTGGCACACAAAGGGGACCCCTGGACGACTGTGTGGGGCTGCTTCCTCGGGCACGGATTTCCCCCATCAATACAGGACGAGGGGCGCCTGGCTGGCTCAGACAGCAGAGCGTGAGCTCAGGGTCCGGAGTTCAAGACACACGTAGGGCGCAGAGATTACATAAAAAAGTACCGAACTATAAATGATTCCTCTTCCTTATGAATTTCTTAGTGACGTTTTCCTTTCTCTACCTCACTTTTATTAGAAGAACACAACATCTGATACGTGTTACGTATGAAACACACATGGATCAACTGTTTTGTGTCACGAGGCTTCTGGTTACGTTCTCGGGGGTCAAAAGTTGTACGTGGGTTTCTGACTGCGGAGGGGGCTCAGAGTCTCCCCCCCACGTCGTTCAAGGCTCCGATGCATTACGGACTGAAGGAGTTTTACAAACTTACACCTTCACTGCGTGAAGCAGGCTAACACGCGAATTTAAAACGTTCTGTTGTTTCTGTTCTACTCCATTTGTTTCAAAAACAAAGTGCTGGTCCCCTCACGACCCACGGAAGGCTGTGACCCTCAGCCTGCAAACACTGCCCAAGAGCAAGCTTGGCACGCGCAGAGAACCCTCTACGTGGAGAACACGCCCGCTGTGCCCGGCCGCGCAGCGCGGCAGGAGAGGGCAGAGGCGGAGACAACCCCAAACAAATGGGCCTTCGACCACACGCGCCGACAGGGACAAGTGAGTCTCCGAAACACAAAATGGACTTAACCAAAAAAATCAAACTGCGGGGAGACAAATGAGTGATGTCATTTAGAAAAAACAGGCAGAGCTAAGTAATGACAGTTTAGGGACACGTGTGGGGAAAAGCCACAGAGAAAGAACAGGGATAAAGTGGGGCGGGGGCAGCCGGGGCACGGGAGGGGGGGCCCAGGGGACTGTGGGAAGCAGATTCCCGCCCCACCAGCAGCTGTCTGACAGCACCCGAGGTCAGTCCCTGCAGCGGGAACCCCGGGGCACGCCGGCTGGCTTCTCAGAGCCGTCAGCTTGCCCCA
>PISW01014677.1:0-20051 GCA_004023785.1 Mungos mungo | reverse complement strand
GACCTTAAGCCCCAACGGCAGGGCGTGAGGCACACTGAAGCATTAAGAGTTGGACGTCCAAGCGGGGGTGATGCAGGTCTCCCACTTTCTCAGGGACTGAGAAATGATAACTGCGTCAGCTCGCCGAGAAAATCCTGATCATTCGGTACTTGTCCTGCGAAAGCAAACATTCTCACTTGTGGATGGAACAGAATAGGAGAGAGGGAGGCATGCCCAGAAAAGATGCACCTCACTCATTCCCTGTCTTTCCCTGATGACTTTACCCTCCATCCGTTACTTTTTATTTTTTAAAAGTTTTTATTTTATATGTTCAGTTTTTGAGAAAGAGCTTGGAAGCAAAGGAGGGGCAGAGAGAGAGGGAGACACAGAATCCAAAGCAGGTTCCAGGCTCTGAGCTGTCAGCACAGAGCCTGAGGCGGGGCTTAAACCCTCAGACCGTGCGATCATGACCTGAGCTAAAGTTGGAGCCTTAACCAACTGACCACCCAGGTGCCCCTTAAGCATCTGATCCTTGATTTCTGCCTGGGTCATGGCCTCGTCATTCATGACATCAGGCCCCGAGTAGGCTCTGAGCTGTCAGTCCAGAGCTTGCTTGGGATTCTCTCTCTCTCTTTCAAAAATGAGTGCAAGCAGGGGACAGGCAGACAGAGGGGGACAGGATTCCAAGCAGGCTCTGCTCGCAGGGCTCAAAATCACAAACTGTAAGATCATGACCTGAGCGGAAGTTGGATGTTCAACCCCCTGAGCCACCCAGGCACTCCTAATTTATGTTTCTGGACGCTCCTTTTCTATGGGTTAGGCTTTGAGTGTTGCAGCCATTTGGCCGTGAGGTAGGCATAGTCCACAAAACGTGTTAAATCCCCAAGCTTGTCTGTCTGAGGCTTCTCCGTCCTATGAAGTGGCTCATGGTCAAGTTACGCAGATCAGATCAAGACTTTGCATTCTGTGTCCACTGCTTCTCTTCTTGCTGCCGGCTGCACCATCCAAATACTCCCTGAGCCACACCCCCTCTTAGGAGGCTCTGAACTTGACCTTGCTCACATTGCGTTCTGTTCTCTGACACTATCAAAACCAACTTCTGGGCTGCCTCTGTGGTTCTGACTCTTGATTCAGGCTCAGGTCATGAGCTCACACCTCATGAGTTCAACTCCTGCATCAGGCTCTGCATTGATGGACCCTTCTTGGGATTCTGTCTCTCTCCCTCTCTCTCAAAGTAAATAAACTTTAAACAAAACAAAACCCCACAACTCCTAAGTAGGCCGTTTATTTTCGCTAAAGGACTCCCACTGTCACATCTCCATCTTCTTCCCGTGCCAAGCCCTGAATTCCTCACCTGTTTCATCAGTTACACTTACCTGTGTGTGTGTGTGTGTGGGATGTGTATCTCATTCAGGTGTCTCTTCATTTCCCATGCAGGCGGTCACTTGGCCAGCTGGGCCCTGCACATGTGGCCCTGCAGCTCCGCCAGATGGTGAAGGCTGAAGTCATCAGTGAGAGAGTCCCTGGAGAATATGACGTCAGAGCGCTTGTGGCCGTGACCTCCTGTCGCCTGAGGTGGGTGTACCAAGGGGCCCCATGAGACACACTGCGTGCAGATGTCAGCTACATACTGGGTCACGGAGACTCACATACGGACTCCGGGCGATGAGTCTGTGCTGGTCTGCAGGCCTTGGAGCCCAAGACTCGTTTTCAAATTGTTTTTAACGTCAGAGCATGTGAGTAGGCTAATGACGGTGATTTTGGGAGAGCGGTAAAAATTGGAAATGCCTGGGAAAAGAGATGGTCCAGGAAGGAGGGGACAGGGGTGTGTCTGTAGAAGACCAGCAGCTGACCTGAGTAAGTATCTTTCTTTACTCTGATTCGTATTCCGTGAACGTCTGGCCGCCTTGTTAAGGCCCATGCTTCGGTTTCATGTCAGGTGACTGGGCGCGTTGGCTTCGGGCCGTGAGTCTGACTGTTGGGTTCATGGATTCCTGGATGGGGTCCCTGTTGGCGTCAGCGACTGGTGGTAGGAGTCGGAGAGAAAGGCCTTCAGTTGGTTTGCTGTGTCCGATTAGTACCAGAGGGTTAAGTGGCTGTTGAAGGTCATATAACAGGGATGTTTATTTGTCTGCATTTGCATTTCTGTTTGCCTTGAGGATGTGGGTGTGTCCTGGCCTTCGGGACTGGATGTTGTGACTTTTGGTGACACTGGGTGTTACCTGTTGGTTTCCTCAGTCGATGACTGTGACCGTAGTTGGAATTGGCCGGCCAGGCCACCTGCCTGTCTTCCCAGCGGCTGGCGGCTTCTGCAAAACGGGATTCCGCCATTACTCTGAAGTAGTTGGGGGAAATGCCTGGTGTAGAATCGTTCCGAAAATAATTAGTGAATTAGGTACGTTTTCTGAAATTTAATCAGGTACTTTTCGTTGGCTTCTAGAGATAAATAAGGGTTTTTATCTGTCTGAACAAGAAAACTTGTAATTATTAGAAAAGAGCTTTTGTTTCTACACTTTATACATGTTTTCCCTCTTTTATATGTTACATATTATATATCAGTTATTACATCAGCATATTATATATTATATATTATACCAGTATATGTTGAATTATATATCATTATTGAATCTGTAACATATATTAAATACATATTAAATATATGTATTGCATATATAATATATAAATATAGATTAAACATGTAACAAATACATAACATTAAATATATATTTACACATTAAATGTGTAAGTATATGTTGTATATATAATATACACATACATACATTTATGTGTATATTATATATACACTATGTGTGTGTTTTTTTGAGTGAACTGTAAGTCACAAAAAAGTGTGTATATATTTGAGCAAGAAAAGATTTGATTATTAGAAAATAATTTTTATTTTATACTTTATAGATGTTTGTTCTTATATATGTTATATATGTGTAAATACCTGTAGTGTGTAAATGGATAGTAAATATGTAACATACACATATGTATGTGTATATAGTGTGTTTATTTTCTTTGAGTGATCCTGTAACTTGGAAAGTACTTTATTTTTTTCTTTTTTTTTTTTTAATGTTTATTGACTTTTGAGACAGAGAGAAACAGAGTGTTAGTGGAGGAGGGACAGAGAGAGAGGGAGACAGAGAATCTGAAGCAGGCTCCAGGCTCTGAGCTGTCAGCACAGAGCCTGACGTGGGGCTGAAGCCCACAGACTGTGAGATCATGACCTGAGCTGACGTCAGATGCTTAACTGACTGAGCCACCCAGGCGCCCCCAGAGAAAAGTACTTTAAATACAAGTTTACTTAGTATACTTGGTTGGTCGTTATAACAAAGAGTTAAAAATTTCACATCAATATTTGCCCTCTTACATTTAAAACATTTGATATATATTACAGAGAAAATACATTTCATGTAATATCTTTAACCCAGATGCTTCTTGTAAGAATTAGACATTTAATAATTCCGTTTTATAAATTGTTCCTGGCCTGACCTTTATGTCATTATAATACTACTCAAATATTTATCTTAAATAATATTACTGTAAGTGTCTCATTTATGCGGGTTATTCATCACTTAATTCTTTTCCTGAGAATCTAAATAATTTGACTTCCCCTCTTTTGTTTACTGGTCTATCCTAATAATACACGAGCATTAACTTTACTGTATTGGTTTATTTTGAAGACTCTTCACATAACAGTAAACATGAGGATTGCAAAATAAGAAAAGGTAACAAAAATGAAATTATGGTATGCCATATGTATATAGTAGAGAATTGTCACATCTCCAAAGAAAAATAACGTTATGTAAAAGTATAAGCAAAATTATGTGAAAAATATTTAAAATAAGACTTTCAAATAATGAACATTTAATTTCTTCCCTCTTTATAAAGACACGGTATTTCAATTCTCATTTCAATAAATAGAAAAGTGAAATCCTAAAGTCTGTATCTAAATAACTTAAAAATTTTTCTAATGTTTATTTTTGAGAGACAGAGTGTGAGCAGGGGAGGGTCAGAGGGAGAGGGAGACACAGAATCCGGAGCAGCTCCAGGCTCTGAGCGGTCAGCACAGAGCCCAACACAGGGCTTGAACTCACAACTGTGAGATCCTGACCTGAGCGGAAGTTGGACGCTCAACCAACTGAGCCACCCAGGCGCCTCTAAAAAACTCTTCAGTGAGCGAAAAGAGACTCAGCCTGTTGCTTTAGCAAAGCAAATGAAATTCAACAAAATTAAAGGGAGAGAAAAGGAGAAAAATAAAGAGATGGGTAAGGAGCCTAGGAGCATCCCCATGAAGGTTGTCCAGAGGAGGGGCCGCAGCTCAAAACATAAACATATTTAAACAAAACAGGCAAACCCTTTAAAGGAGCAAATACGGGGCAAAACCAGTTGACCCTATCACTTGTAAAAATAAACATCAGTGCAGTAGAAACACTCACGGGAGAAGTTGTCAGACCAACATCTTGCTGTCTCCAAGACACACACCTGCTGAGTATTCAGGCTGCTAGTTAAGGAGAGAGTTAAGGGTCCGCAGATTGTGCCGCAGCCCCGTTTCCGAGATGCTCGGTTTGACTGAGACAAGACTACAAACCAGCATCCGTGAAGAACCGGGAATTTTGAGAGCTGGGCCGGGGAAGAGTAGCCTGAATTGGAGTCCACGAAGAAATACCTAGAAATCTCAGAGAAAAGCAGAAATTGTTACCCAGCACGGACAGTGGACTGGAGTCTTCGGGTTAAGTCCCCTGAAAAAGCGGATTCCGTGGAACCAGTGTAGGCTAACCGAATCCCACGGGTCATTTCTCTCTCTCTTCTGGTACATTCTGGTAAATCATGTGCAGATCAGTTGTGCCTGATAGGCACCATCGTCTGAATATTTTAAAGATTTAACTTCTGTGGTTTCCCTACGTTTCGGGGCAGTGGCTGAGGTCAGGAAAGAATTTCAGCAGAACCCACAAAACCCTATTACTTCTGATTTCCCTTTCTGGGCTTTTCCCTCAGAGGACCTGCTTTTCCAGACTTCTTTGTTCTTGCACGCTCTGTCCCATGCTGGGCTCTGTTTGAAACTTCCCGTGCCTCAAGGTAAGAGGCCAAGTTCTTTTGGTCTGTAAAGAGAACTCTGATTTAATGTGCTTGTATATATTTTGCAAGCTCGTGAGTAACCTAAACGAAATAGATACGTCGCAAAAGACTCAACTGTTATTCGTGAGTACAGCATAAGACACGTGACGGGGACGTGTAAAAATTAAAAATCACTGTATAACTTCATGTTGCGATTTCTATTCCACGGCAGTGTCCCAAACTCTAGAACCGAAATGATTCGGCGGACGCTTGAAATACAGATCTCTCCCAATAGTGCTCAAAATACACGTTAGAAGACTGTTCATTTAATTCACATACAGTATAAAAACTAGTATAGCTTCCTTTTGGTGGTCTACGGTCTCAGCCCTGTTGAGTTATTAGAAAACGTGTGTGCCCGAGCCCATGGGACGAGTCCCACGGCGTAAAATCGGCATTGCTGACATCTGTCAAGAGTAAACAAATAAAATGAGAAGGCAGTGTTCACAGTGTTGCGTGAATATTTATGAGGCTTGAAAGAGAGAGGTCTGATGATTCTTTTCACTGACAAACAAGTACAAATCTTCATGTAGATAAAACGTGGCATCCTGAAATTCTATTCTGTTTTAGACATTGGCCTAACTCCGTAAGGAAATTAACTCCCATTTGCTGCAAAATTGAGTTATATTATCTAATCAAACTGTAATTCTTAAGACATAATGTGAATTTAATACATTTTTCAAATGATGAATTAACTAGAAATTGTGAAGGTATTCTTTTGTTCAGTTTTTGGCAGTACGACAGCGCTGGTATTAAAGGCACACTTAAACAAAATTCATAATTCTTACAGAGTCAACACACATTTGTCATGAACTCGCTCAGTGATCGTGAACTTTTACTGGAATGCTTTTCAGTGACCAAAGCTTTTGTTTGTTTCCTTGGTGGAATGAGATGTAAATGTAGAGAGAAAGAGTTGTAGACCCATAGGAATTTTCGGGTTTTGATGCTAATAATGCTCATTATCTACACAAAAGCATCTGTTGTCTGTGGGGCTAGGAGACATTGGCAGGGCATTGATCTGGACACGAGGTTATCAGTGGTGGTGGAGGAAGGTCTCACAGTGCCCTGCCTCTGCCATACTGATTCCAGGGCATGGAGGGACTCCCCTCATGGCCAGTCAGCTGTCTGAGTACACTTCTTAAAGTAATTCAGAACATAGAGCATGTCATTTCTGATCCACCTGGAAAGCAGGACCTTCTCCTTCCCCAACCACCCAGCTAGTTTAAATGGGAACGTTTGGCCAGAGTGTTTGTGGCGCCTGAGAGAGACACAGGGGATGGTGAGCCTCTGAAGGCAGGGACCACCTCAGAGAAGCAGTCCCCCTCTTCAGGGCCGCACAGTGGATCTGACTCCACACTCCAGCCCCAGATGGGAAGCCACGGCCCCGTGCAAGGGACAGAGAGCCCGTCTTGAGATTCCTGACGGTATAGATTTACAAAGACATCGTGTGGAATTTGACGGGACATACGTGATGTTTATAAACATCAGTGGGTTGAGCGTCCGGCTTCGGCTCAGGTCATGATCTCATGGTTTGTGGGTTCGAGCCCCGTGTTGGGCTTTGTGCTGACAGCTCAGAGCCTGGAGCTGCTTAGGATTCTGTGTCTCCTCTCTCTCTGCCCCTCCCCTGCGTGTGCTCTGTCTCTGTCTCTCAAAAGTAAACATTAAAAAATTAAAGAAAAAGATACAGATGGTGAAGAATCTTCTTACACAAGCTTCTTGCAGATTTTTTTTGACACATATATATTTTACAGATTTTTAAAAATTTTTACAATATACACCGAACGTAGGGCTCAACCTTGCAAACCTGAGATCAAGAGTTGCACGTTTTTCTGACTGAGCCAGCCAGGCATGTTTCCTTACCACTTTCTTTTTTTTTAATAGTTTATTTATTTTTAAGGGAGACAGAGACAGTGTAAGCAGGAGAGAGGCAGACAGAGAGACAGAGAATCACAAGCACAGAGCCCCACGCGGGGCTTGAACCCACCAACTGGGCGATCATGACCTGAGCCACAGTTGGACGCTCAACCGACGGAGCCCCCCAGGTGCTCCTTGGTTTTTTTTAGAGAGGGGAGGGGCCTAGAGAGAGAGAACCCCAGGCAGGCTGCATGGTCAGCCCAGCTGGACTCAGGAATCAGTCTCACGACCCTGAGATCATGACCTGTGTTGAAACCAAGAGTCACACACTTAACTGACTCGGCCACTGAGGCGCCCTGAACTTGGAGTTTTTGTTTTTAAGCGATTTGCTTATTTAGAGAAAAAAGATGTGCACAAGTGGTGGAGAGGAGGAGACAGAACCCCAAGACACAGGGCTTCAACCCACGAACCATGACACCCTGACCTGTTTAACCTCTGTTTTGCTGTTTCTAAATAATTCAAAGGGCCCTTCTCTTAAAATAACCAAGTGGAGGAGGAGGTTCCCGTGGAGAATTTCCCTCCGTGAAGTGCCAAGTTTACGAATCAAATCTAGCGAAGCACAATGAGGGAGCAGACGTCATTACCAAGTGCGTGTTGTCCAGAGCGTTAACAGGGTCTAACGCTGGAAATCAATCCGCGTGTATTGCTAATAGATCTGTTACCAGAATAACGATGGAAAGCTGGATCCTTCACTGAGTAATGCAAAAATGCCTGTCGCATAAACTCAAGAAAGCTCAGGAGGAGATTGGATATGCAGACTGTGGTCTTTTCAGTCCATGGGGCACTATGTAGGAAGCTGAGAAAACCCAGGAACCTCTGTGGGAACAGTACGGGTCACTGTCATAGATGTGAGGGAATGGACGGAGGCACCGCAGCTGGGGCTGGATTTACATGGGGAACCTAACATTTATCGGAAGCTGGGCCACAAGGAAGATGTGCTGTAATACAGAGCGGAACTGGGGTTTCCATCTTGCAGAGAGCCTGACGGCGTTTTCCAGTCACGGACACGTTCAGGTGCTGGACTCACGGCTTACCAAAGTGTTCAAGGACCCTTTTAATGATTTGTAAACAATACCGCACAGGTGAAACCCATGTTAAAGTGAGTTTACAAGAAAGAGAAAGCATATTACACACTTCTTAAACACGGAGCATTTCACCTTTGCTGATTTTTATCTCAGTAAATCGAGGGAGGAAAGACGCACAAACACACGATTATGGGCACGGTAGACGTAAGAAAATATCTTTGCAGTCTTCTCTCTCTGGCCTTAAAACCTATGTCCATTTCCTACAGTGAGAACTTTTAATGACATCGAACACTGTCTGCCTTCGGGCGAGTGGGTGGCTCAGGTGGGTGAGCATCTGACTTTCAATCTTGGCTCAGGTCGTGATCTCACGGTTCCTGAGTTTGAGCCCCTCCATGGTGCTCTGCGCTGACAGCACGGAGCCTGCTTGGGTCTCTCTCTCTCCCTGTCTCTGTCTCTGCTCTTGCTCTCTGAAAATAAGTAAGAGGACATTAAAAACCAACCCTGTTGGAGTGTAACGATGCTTGAAGTTGTGCTTTGTGTTTCCCGTCCTTGAGGTCAAGTCCTCACTCCTTCCCGTGAGCTGCAGATGATCACAGCGTGGGGCCACACGTGTCTCCCTGAACACGGGGTTCAGGGTTCCAGGCCACGGAGGTGACGGGAAGTCTCCATGCCTTGGGTCAGTCAGTGTTTGGGCTTGATTCTTCTGGAGTTACTTGACCATGGAAATTTCCAGGCTCCCCATCTCGTAATTGTATGCTTCTGTTTCTACCCGTAAAACAATCTATTTTGACTGCTCTGTGCGATGCACACAGCTTCACGAGTGTCCCCGCTGGGACTGAAGGTCCTGTGAGTTGACGTTAGGTGTCCCACAAAGTTCTCACGCATCACGGGAAGCTCCAAGCCTCCCAGGGCGTCTGGACAGGGTCTTTATTCTGCTGTGTTCCTTGGGTGCACGCAGAGGCCCTCTGGTTGGTGGCATCACCCTCTGTGCGTCCGGGAGCTGAGTCCACACTCAGCTCAGTCCCTGTCTCTCGCTGACGCTTTCCACGGTCTCTCCGCTGCGTCATCCTGCCCGACGCATCCCGAGCCTGGGCTCCGGCGAGGCGGCCGACTCCAGGGGCTTGACTCTGTCTGCCAGCCGTTCCTGTGAGCCAGGAGGAGCCTTGCCCCCGCCATTGCTCTGGGATCCTGTGACCCTGCTCGGTCCCAGTGTGCTGGAAAATTCCTCCGGGCTCATTGTGAAATGCAAAAAGTAGATGAAATACACACTGTAGCTAAGCATTGGCCAAGTCCTGCCTTGCTACTGCTTTATTTTTGACTTTCAGTGAGACTTGAGTGGGATACAGCCCAGAGGTGCAGGACTGCGGTCAGTGATCGATGGGCATCTGGGTGGCTCAGGGTCATGACCTCATAGTTCGGGGGTTCAAGCTCCATGTCGGGCTCTGTGCTGATGGCTCAGAGCCTGGAGCTGCTTCGGATTCTGTGTCTTCCTCCCCCTCTGCCCCTCCCCCACTCACGCTCTGTCTCTTATCTCTCAATAATCAATAAGCATTAAAGACATAAAATACAATTTGCTCGACGCACTAAGGTTTTAGGAGCAAGCAGCATTTCCTCTTGGCCAAAGGAAGGCAGGTGACGGGAAAGGACTGCTGTTTATGGCCTGAAGTTCATTTCAAGTAAAATAAAACTTCGTTTACCTTCTACTTTTCACTTTGGTCTTCGGCACATTTTTTTTAACCGTTTCCATGGGCTTTTAAAAAAATTCTTCTTGATTCTTAAAATCTATGTATTTTATCCGTGGCGAAATGCACCCCGGAAAGGTTGTTCCGTTCCTTTCTTGTTTCGACTGAATTGCACAGCACCTGAGCCCACGTATGCAGAGGGACATGTTTTGGAACATTTTGGAAAACATTTATTTTCCATTCTCTGCAATCATCAGCTTGTTGACAGGCTTTAAATTTTGGGAGGCGAGCTTGGGGTTGCAGTGCACGGAATACAGATACGTTGTCAGGCGGCCTCAAGGACGGGGTGCGCCTACGTTTCTCTGTGGGGGAAGAAGAACGGCCTACGCTTGCATCAATCACACGAGGCTTTGAGCGCTCCGATCTGATATACGTTCTCTTTTATTTCTCATTGGAAATGTGACCACACTGTCTCTGCAAAAATGTATCAATCTTGCTTACCTTTTGCAACGAATTTTATTCTATTTTTTGGTTGCTGTGTTTTATTGACCTTGATAGTGTATAAAATAAGATGTTGTTTTCAGAGATAAAAACACAGAATAATTGCGCGATTTCTAGTATTGCGCCCGAAACTGTGACTTCACAGAAGGTAATGAAGTTAGTACCGTCAGAACTGCTATTTAAGCAGAGGATGGCTGCCGAGCTATATTTTTGCTCCACGCAGAGATTTTTCGTTCCATTTACAAAAACTGGTTTTGTTAAAATGTTTCTCTGACTGAGGTGCATTGCTGTTTTTAAATTACATGGATATTTACCCACCACGTTTCCAGTGTTTACAGTAACAGCATCGGCTTAATCAGAAAAGAAATGCAATTTGTACTCTTTGGGGAAAATGACCTGTTAGATATGTTTTTCTTTGATTCCGTTTCATCTGTCCGCAGATAAAAGTGATGACGTTCGCAGCTTTGTAATTGTGAAACAGGGATCACGTTTTGTTTATGTGATGTCGAATCATCATCACCACTTGTGCTTGACTTTACCAGGGTTACCCATTTCCTTCTTTTTGTAGCGTATCTGAGCTTTAAACCTCACATCGTTTCTCGAGGAAGCATATCACTGACTCTTGCTTTTTTATCCAAGATCTGCTTTTTATTGGGGGTATTCAGGTCACCCACATCGAACGGGACTATTTTGAATTTAAACCTCACTTCTTGAAGTGATCGTCTATCGCTTTTGTGTATTAGAAAAGATCTCAGTGGTCTACGGCCACTTCTGTCCTCTTTGGACGGTTGTTGTAACTTCCGCTCGGGCGTGTTACAGCACCCACCATCCATTGTCATCACGGCTGCCTTCAAATGCCTGTTATCAATTAGGGACGTTTCAGTGATGATAAAGTCTTGACACGGACACAGGTGTGTTCACTGCTCTTGTTCCTTTGGGTGGGTGAAAATTGCTGACAAATCACCTGCTTGATGGGCGCCCTCTCGTTTTCTGATAGAGCCGGTGCGGTGCTGACAAACGTTCTCGTCTCTTGTAGGTCTGGCAAAGGATCGCGTCTTACGTTCACGTACCTCTGCTCCTGTATTTTCCATTTCTGGACATTGACACCTGCTTTTTAAATTATCTTCTGATTCTTTGGCTCACATTTTCTCTTCATTTGTGGGAAGCGTGTCATTGCTGGCTGAAGAGTGTTTCTGTTTGTTGCTTTGGAATTCTCCTCACATCATTCCGTGTCGGTGTCGGTGTCTCAGGATTATCTTTTCTCATTCGCCTTCTGATATGCCAAGTTCTTGCGATGGGAAGGTGTTTCTGCAATGGCGGCGTGGACATTTTGTCTCTTTGGAGCCTCTGGATCCCATTGAAGTGGAATCGTCCTGTTGAGAAGCACGCAGATTCCGGCTTCCGTTCGTGTTCCGTGAATCAGGGCCGTGTTGTGCGTTACCCAGTGTTTCCTTGGAAACACTGGAATCTAGGGGCACCTGCGTGGCTGAGTCAGTTGAGCATCTGACTTCAGCTCAGGTCATCATCTCACGGTTCATGAGTTCGAACCCTGTGTCGGGCTCTGTGCTGACAGCTAGGGGCCTGGAGCCTGCTTCCGATTCTGTGCTTCCCCCTCTCTCTCTGCCCCTCTCTGGCTTATACTGTGTCTCTGTGTCTCTCAAAAATCAATAAACATTAAAAAACACAAAACCCTGGAATTCTGTTACACACTCTAATCTCGTTTCCCAGCTTGCTTCTATATTTAAAACTGAAACCAAACAGTATTCAGCTTATAACAGATTTGGGTGAGACAACTCAGAGTCATCCTTCAGCCTCTTCTCTGTCATCCCTCTCTGATCTCTTCTGACTGTTCACTCTCCTGCAGGCTTACTGTCCTGCTTCACAAGGAATCTAGGAGAACGTGGGACCTCGGAGCCTGTGTATTTACACCCATCGTCTAAGACGCAGCGCATGGGGAGCAGGAAGATGCGTGCGTCTGTCTGGCCGTCCCCATGCAGCTCTGCCCCCGGGGAGCTCCATGTCTTGTCCCTCCTGAAGCGCGGGAACTCATGCCTCCTCCCTGGGTAGCCTGGCACGTGGAGAAGAGAGCTTTGGGGGCGCCTCACTCTGACGAGTGGCGATGGTTGGATTCCGAAGCGCCTTAGTGCTGGGGGGTGTGATCTCTGGACCACACGGGCCCTGCAGAGGCAGACACAGAGAGAGCACCTTGAATTGAGGGGCCACCGCAGGAAATCTCGGTCACTGCTGACCCCTGGTATGTCCTGAAACTGCAGCCTGTTAAAGACAAGGCCTGTGTCTGCTTCGATAGTTCGGGTCTCCTTCCTGCCACCCACAGAAGCCTGGCCGTGGTGGGAAGATCAGCTCTTGACAGACAGATTTTTGGTCCGATCCCAAATCCTCCGAACCATAAAACACCTCCGTTCTCTTCTTGTGTCGCTCGTGAGGAGGTTCAGGCAATACCTGAGCATCGTCTTCTCACCCGGGCTGACCTCCTAACAGCCCAGCAGAGACAGAGCACTCCTGACCCTCACAGCCGGTAATGTCCACGGGGAGGAGGCGTTCATCACCACTGCGGACCATTTCCAAACAACCGTCACCGACGGATTTCTTTTTTGACAATCCGGGTCTGATTATTTCCACTATTCTGATAAATCTGTTTTTCTCGCGTGTTATAAAAACGTCAAAGGAAAAGAAAAACAGGCCGAAAGCGTGCGTGTGATATTCAAATCATGTCACTGAAGTGCTGTTGAAGGTTTTCCCTTTAGAAATCATTACTTTACCAAGAAAGCCTCGAGGGCCCTTTATTTTTCCATCATGAAGCCAAACATAGATTTCATGAAAGGGGCCTGAAGGGGGCTTGGGGCACCGTAATTAGCTTTCAAATGGATTGTTTGAATTTTTGGACTCATTAAGCCCTATTTTAGATTCGATTTACTGTGTTAATCAATACAGTTTTTTGGTGACATATACAGAACCAGCGGTGTTTTTGTTTTGATTCCCAAAGCATAAATAACCCCGTGATGTATACTGTACATGTTGAGAATCTGGAGACTGGGGAAGGCGTCAGAATCCACACCCCCCCCCCAACTGTGATTCTTCCCTCCTGAAATGCACCTGCGTGATCCTTGGCTGTGGGCTGGTGTCGCGGTCCTGACTGTGACCCACACACTGTCTGACAGGTGGCTGGCCGGGTAGGCCGAACTGCAGGGGACCACAGGGGAGCGATGAGGAGCACGTTTCCAGCATAAATAAGACTCCAGTGTTTGCCTGCGCTCTCTCCTCTGCCAGCTTTCTAGAAGCAAGCTGTGCGGACAGTAGGCAACCTCAAGGGGAAGCTCATGTGTCTTTTTTTTTTTTTTTAAAAATTAATGTATATTTATTTTTGAGACAGAGACAGAGAACAGGAGCAGGGGAGGGTCAGAGAGAGAGGGAGACACAGGATCGGAAGCAGGCTCCAGGCTCTATCTAGGCTGTCAGCACAGAGCCTGACCCAGGCTCAAACCCATGAACTGTGAGATCGTGACCTGAGCCGAAGTCTGATGCTTACCCACCAGAGCCACCCAAGTGCCCGCTGGTGTCTTTTTTTAGGAAATTCTCTGTCAGTTGGTGAATTAAACAATCTTCTGGTGAAGGAAGCTCACGTATATCAAACGGCAAAACTAAATAGGAGCTGTGAAAAAATCCGAAGTAACATTTTTCAATTTTAGCGACTTCTTATTTTGTAATTGAAGATCAGTGGTTAAAAAAACAAGCAAGCAGTAAAGACATGAAGGCTTTGAAACAAATAAAGCATTTCGTTTAATGAGTATATGTTGAAAGAATGCCCGTCAGTTAGAAAATAGATAGCATTTCATGCACCTGTCGAACAAATACTGAACTGTAGAGAAATAGATACGTCAGCTTTTTAAAACACATTTTTTAATGTTTGTTTATTTTTGAGACAGAGAGGGAGTGAGGGAGGCACAGAGGGAGAAAGAGACACAGAACCTGAAGCAGGCTCTGCTGACAGCTCAGAGCCCAACGCGGGGCTCAAACCCACAAAGGGTGAGATCATGACGTGGCGTTGACTGACGGACCCCAGGTGCCCCTGCTTCAGCTTGATTAGGACTTTGTGGGTGAAGTTTTCTGGACCCTGAGTGGTGGGTCAAGCTTTGGCCACCAGAAGGTCACTGAGTAGAGAGAGCAGGCTCATTCTGCCCTGTCCACAGCTCCCCCTGCTTCGTTGTGATGGTAGCGTCTGCCCAGACAGGAGCGAACGTAAGCCGTGCTTACAGGCTGCATCCCACGCACATGTGCACACTGTTCCAGCCCCGTTCCTAAAGAGTCGTCGTCACCCCGAGTGGCAGAAACCCTCCCACCCTCACGCCTGGACTCCCAGCTCCGGGAGTCATTCCCCGGGATCTTATTTGCAACTCTTTCCTCAGTGCGACTCCTCCACCTGGGGTTTGCCTCCTATCAGTCCCCGAAGACCAAAGTCACGTGGGATGACAGTGGTGAGGTTTTGGGCCGATGGTGGGGGTTCTGGATCCAATGGTTGAGAAAGAATTCCCGAAGACGTCTTTGGTCCTTTCGGTGGGAAGAGCTGCCCGGGGTTGTGACAGTAACTCATCATATCCCGCCAGGGTGGGAGGGGGTCAAGGACAGTGTAAGTGTCTGAGGAATTTTGGAAGCAAGGCTCCCAGGACCTTGAGGGCCTAGCTGTTGCTAGGGAAACGTCATTTATTACTGTGTAGTAAACCTAGTCCTGAGACCCTTCAGACGTCTGTCAGGGCCGTAAGCTTGGAGTCGGATCACCAGCACGTATCTTGGGGCAGTTGAGACAAAGTTTGCCGAGGAATCGGTATGTGTCTAGGGAGACTCGCAGGGTCCTGGGGGGGTCGCAGGTCATTGCGTGTCTCAGGGACTCCTGCGTGGGATGTAGGCAGTACATCGTCCTTGTGCCCCCATCACCCACGGCAACACCTAAACCCCCTTCCGTCTCGATGAGGGTGACGTTGGGGCTCCAGGAAACAGATCTGTAGGTTTCTGGAGATTCAGCTCTGGACAGCATGGCCTTGTTCTTGCAGTTTAACTCTGGGAAGCATAAACTGAAGGAGACGCGTGCCCTGCAGGACCAGGGTCTGCATCAGTCAGCCAGCCGCTTTCTCTCCCTTCCCCTGTCCCTGGGCGGCAGGAGTGTCCCAGGAGTGTGACACACGTCCACCTGGGGGTGGGGGATGGGCGCTGTTACTTATACTTTGCCCTCACCTTGCCCCCCGCTCCTCATCAACCCCAGGAACCAGCTTCTAGAGTCTTCTCCGTGGACATGCTTCCTTCCTCCACGATCCGACTTTCACAACTCCTGCCCAGCATCACCCAGGAGGCAGGCTCGCTAGACAGCAGTGCCCAGAGATTTTACTGGGGGCTGGTCAGGCAGCAGCCTGTCTAGCACTTACCAAAATACCAGATGTGCAGAAGGAAAGATTTCTGTAACACAGCCCACATGGCGTGACCATGGAATTTCGGTGCCGCGAAGCACCCTGATTAGGTAGGTACTGAGTGCAGTCAGCGGAAGTCCAAGTTCCCAGACGGCAGGCAGGAAGCGACTTGAGGATAGCATCTCAGAGCCCTGTGTGACCTTGTCTGCCCGGGGCAGGACCGTGGGCTGCAGAGGGACCTCCCACCCTGACGTCATCATCGATCTTCTGGTGGGGAAGCACCCAGGGGAGGTTCTGCTCTTCCAGACAGGATTTATTTTTTTACATTAAGTAGATTAAATGGATAAAAAGATACACAAGGTAGAGAAGAAGGAAGTAACACAGGTTTTGAAGTACTCAGACCTTCTTCATGGGCCTCAAAGCAATCTCCCCATAAGGCTCTGTCTCATCCTTCGGACATTACTCCAGCATTGCCTCGCTCATTCAGCCAGGAGCCCAGATCATCCATAAAGGTTGACACAGGCTGGACGAGATGGTGGATATTGAGGGCTTGATATGAAGAAAGGATTAAAAAAAAAAAGTTGAATTCCCTAAATTCCTAAGCAACTTCTGAAACATTTCATATATAAATGGCTTGTACTGAGTCATGGTTATATGAGAACGGATTATATGAGGAGGATCAGGAATTAATGCATACTAATTAGAACTTCAACAAAATTGCATTGTGAAGTAATTGCAATATTTATTATGTATGTATTACATTCTGGCCACCCTTCTAAGTACTGTGTGTGTCTGATCCTCAGTTCTCACGATGACTTGTTAAATAGTTGGTCTTGTGATACAACTGCATTTATAATTAAGGAGGAAGGTGCAGAACAGGAGAACGCGTCCAGCTACCAGGGAGACTGAGTGGTGGGGCAAGGATTCGGGGCCTGATCCTTTCCCGCTTGAAATGATGAGGATGTATGCACAGGGCATGCACGTCAATTTCCAAGACACGTGAGTGATTCCATATATGAGTGACTGAAATGGACGAGGCGTGGAAGGTTGCATTCCATAAAACAGGAAGACTTGGCATATCTGTTGTGGATCATGAGTGTCCTGGGGCTCCTGATGCCCAGATAATCAAGAACGACTCTGTGTTCAGGCTGTGATTGTGCTCATGTGGACCAGGAACATGCCAGGAGGAGGGCTGAATACCCAGATTCCCAACCAGCCTATTGCTTCTAGTCAGCCTCTGGGTTTTCATGTAACCCATGATGAGTTACATTGAAATACAGCATGAGTCTCACTTTGATCATTGTAAGTTTTGTACATTACCAACCATGCATAAATCCAATGCACACTTCTAGAATGACCTGATAAAGTTCACTGAAACATTAGCCACGATAACACCAATAAATGTTAAGACAAAACCAACTTTTTAAAAAAGTAGAAACTCCCAAGCTCAGTTGGTAGGTTGAGCACATGACTCCAGGTCCTTCAGGATGATGTAAAATGGGTGTGTTGGGCCAAGGTAAGTCCAAAAAGGGGGGGATGAGCAGTTTCTTTCTCTTCCCCATCCGTATTTTCCCCAAACACGGTATGATGGTGGAGATAACGAACAGACTGAAAGTGAATGGATATTAACCTGGGAACTTTGGATCCAGATTTGTAGGGACATGAATCCACCAGGTCTCTTGAAGGAAGAGCCACTTCCCATGACCTTATGTGCTGATGACTTTACTATCAGGCACTGAGAAAAAGCCAAAGTTTGACCTGTAGAGGCTCAGAGAGAGGGGATCGTGGAAGAGTGAAAATATGGGACTCATTTTAAATATGTGTCAGTGCATTTTCTGTGTTAGTGACAGCTGTAATCAGGATAGCAGGGGGAGTCCTGTACACTTCTCTTTGAGCGTCTCGGCCCCAGAGCGTCCTGTGTCTGTGCCAGAGGAAAAGGACTCTTTGGAATGGCAGTCAGTCAACCAGCGGGCTTCATACCTTCTGTTGGTTATTTGGGTGTGAATTTCCCTGTTAAACCATGAAAATGAAGAAGTCGGAAATTGAATTTGCTCAAAATGCTTATCCGAGGTGATCGATTAACAGAATCGCTTTGAAAGTCATCTCCTTGAGAGACCAAGAAACGTAAAGAAATGGATTCTTTTCCAGATTTATCACGTCTTCATCATGTGGCCCTGATGGCTGGCCATCTGCCTCGCACGTTTTCCTCATACTCTGGTGTGCACAGTACTTGCTATCTGTTATTAAAATAAGTGTGTGCTCCTCAAAGTGTGGGTAACTCACACACCAAATTTCCTGTTCAAGCCTGTAATACTTTTTCCCTCCTTGGAATATAATCCAGTGAGTTTTTAAGAAGCTGACCTGATAAATAGTGTATCTATATTTAGATGTAGATACTGTATCTGTGTCTGACCTGATGAATGGATATTGTATCTGTATCTAGATATACAGAGTATATCTATATCTGACTTGATAAATATATATTGGATCTAGATGTGGATACAGAGAGTGTGTCTATATCTGATAAATAACATATTGTATCTGCATTTAGATAGTGTGTCTATATCTGACTTGATAAATATATATTGTATTTATATCTAGAGATACATATTATATCTATATCTGACTTGGTAAATACATATTGTATCTCTATCTAGATACAGTGTTTCTATAGCCAACTGATAAATAGATATTGTATCTATATCTAGATATAGTGTACAGTATCTGACTTGATAAACATACATTGTATCTATATCTAGATATACATATTATATCTATATCTGACTTGATAAATATTGAATTTAGATGTTGATACGATATACTGTAATTCAATATTTTTAGAAATGTAATCCATAATTTGGGATAGTTGGCCAAACATTTCATTAATGCCTAGTTTTTGTTCATGTTCTGCTTAACATACATGTTGTCTTCAGCCATTAATATCAGGCATCCTTATTGGCTTGAAATAAAATCTAGAACCTTGGGCGCCTGGGTGGCTCAGTCGGTAAAGCGTCTGACTTGTTCTGGGCTCAGGATCGTGATCTCATGGTTCATGAGTTTGCACCCTGCCTTGGGATCTGTGCTGACCATGCAGAGCCTGCCTAGGGTTCTCTCTCTCCCCTCTCCTTCTGCACCTACCCCCACCCCCCATGGTGTCTCTCTCTTCCAAATAAAAAACTTGAAAACAATTTTTTGAAAAACCGTAGAACTTGGTCAGTGAGCAAGTCAATTACTTAAGGATTCACACCAGAGATATCTGTGGGGTCCAGAATTAGAAACCTTTACATGTATGTTTTGCGAAAAGAAAGAGAAGGTATCGTTCGTTGGATCACCTAGCTTTGTTAGCATTATGAATTTCAAGAATACGATATCAGATAGAGGTGCGACAGTTCCCATGAAATTAATATTAGTAGGATGCAGTCCTCTGTTAAAAGACCTTTAAGGAAACGGTACTTGTTTTTTGTTTGGTTAGTTTTTTATGAGTCACATAGTTTCCTCTTGAACCCCAACATTCCAAGACAGAAATGTTTTAAAATTTATATATTGTGCAGGCTTTGAACTAGTTTCACACTACTGAATTCTCTCCTTGAATTAGAACATTCTGCTTTTCTGCTTGGCGATGTAGGGTGACTGATCCACAGGGACGTCTCCTTCTTCTGAGAGATTACGGATGGGTTACAGATACATTTTGTGCACGATTGTGTACATGCACTCACACGGCTCTCGGATCGATTGATACATGTGTTGTGTCTGTGTGTCTGTATTTATTGATAAACATCACTATTGATTGGATCTGTCAGTGTTTTGTTGTGAAGGCCATCCCTTGATCTTTTTTCCCTTATGTTATTCGTAAACTTTAAAAGCAAAGGCACCACATTTAAAATTAATTCATAACATGACCCAAAGAGAGAGGTCCTGACCAACCAGCAGTCGTTTTTCTCAGTATTTCTTATCAAGCATCTGTGTCCTAATTTTTATTCATGGATTTCCTAGCATTTAGTCCTGTTTACCCTGTTAGTAAGTAACCTGACTCTGTACGGCACAAAATTCAGTAATGCCCGAGGACATGAATTTGTGAAGCCGTCCTAAGCCCCCTGTAATTGGATTTCTTCCAATTCCCTTAAATGGAGACCAAGACCACACGCTACAGATTGTCTACAGGAGAGAAAATCTGAAGCACCGATATTTGCAGAATCTATAACAGAGGAGTGCATGTACATTTGCAGATGCAAATCTGCATTTTCCTGACGAAATGTACTTTGTATCATTTCCTGATTATACAATCAGACTTCATAGCCTCACCCTTTACACAAGGTGCTCCTTTTCCGGAAACATCCTCACCTCCTCTTGACTAGGAAGTTAATTTGCACTCGGCTGCATGTGATCGAGGCTGTACCTCCCTTCCTCAGGGAAGC
>PISW01014676.1:0-20060 GCA_004023785.1 Mungos mungo | reverse complement strand
AAGTGAGATGTCAGGGTTCCCACCAGATTTAAATTTACACAGAATGCAGATGAAAAATGTGACCGAAGTCACCATGTTCATATTGACGGGCTTCACAGATGATTTTGAAGTGCAAATCTTTCTCTTCCTACTATTTCTAGCAATCTACCTTTTTACTCTGGTAGGAAATTTGGGACTGGTTATATTGGTCATTGGGGATGCTCGGCTCCACAACCCCATGTACTACTTCCTGAGTGTATTGTCTTTCTTGGATGCCTGCTATTCTTCAGTTGTCACCCCAAAAATGCTGGTCAATTTCCTCGCAGAGAATAAAGCCATTTCCTATGTTGGATGTGCAGCACAGATGTTTCTCTTTGTTACCTTTGGGACCACAGAATGCTTTCTCTTGGCCGCAATGGCCTATGACCGCTATGTAGCAATCTACAACCCGCTCCTGTACTCCGTGAGCATGTCACCCAGAGTCTATGTGCCACTGATCGTTGGTTCCTATGTGGGTGGCATTTTGCATGCTTCTGTCCACACAGTGGCCACATTCAGCCTGTCTTTCTGTGCATCCAATGTAATTAGACATGTCTATTGTGACATGCCTCCTCTCCTCGCCATTTCTTGTTCTGACACTCACACAAACCAGCTCCTGCTCTTCTACTTTGTGGGCTTTATTGAGATGGTCACAATCCTAATAGTTCTGATCTCCTATGGATTCATTCTGTTGGCCATTCTGAAGATTCATTCTGCTGAAGGGAAGAGGAAAGTCTTTTCTACATGTGGCTCTCACCTATCTGGAGTGACAATATATCACAGAACCATCCTTTTCATGTATGTGAGACCAATTT
This sequence comes from Mungos mungo, assembly GCA_004023785.1. NCBI lineage: Eukaryota > Metazoa > Chordata > Mammalia > Carnivora > Herpestidae > Mungos > Mungos mungo. Next base: position 19,227 of record PISW01014676.1, on the reverse strand, counting down.
CCAACTATGCTCTGGACCATGACATGATAGTGTCAACATTTTATAGTATTGTGATTCCCATGCTGAATCCCATCATCTACAGTTTAAGGAATGAAGATGTAAAAAAGGCAATGAAGAAATTGTTTGAGAGAAATTGGTTCCTAAGTAAAATGCATTTTCAGCATTGAGCTGCATATCAGTCCCTGTCTCCTTGCTCAGAAACTAAAGAAAATGTCTTGGTTTCAGTAACACTGCTTGTGTATCCTAGAATATTTTCCAATAAAATGTTTATCAGCCTTCCAACACTGCATTTTACAACTATAGATAAATCTTATCATCTATGCACTTTTATTATGTTTGAACTGATTCATATTAAATATTCATGATGTAAGTGCATTGCTGTTGTTGCCATTGTGGGATGTGATTTTCACTCACTACTACTGTGGCGTATGTGTCAGGGTCCTATGCACTAGTACATCACCGCACTGCTTATAGTCATTTGCTTTCATTATGAGGTTATTTCTCCATTCTGGAGTCTTGCGAAGACCTCCTTAATGTTAGGTCTTTTAGAGTAAGATCCATCTAGGCTTATTACGATGGCATTTTCACTGTTTGACTTAACATTATATATCTTTATTGCATTATCAGAATCTTTCCTTATTACTGTCCAAGCATACAACAGTAACGTTTATTGGTAGTGTATTTAAGGGTCATGAAAGACAAATAGAAATGAAGCTTCGAGAAAAGCAACTGTTGAATTATATAAATATATGTATATATAATATGTATGTGTTTACATTATATATACATTTTATATATACACTATATATGTACACATTATATGTACATATATGCATTTATGCATGTACGTATGGTTTGTGTGAGTGTCAGAACAAAAAGTGGCAAGTATCGGGGTGCCTAGGTGGTTCTATCTGTTAAGCGACCTATTTCAGCTCAGGTCATGATCTCACATTTGTGAGTTCGAGCCCTGTGTCCGGGTCTGTGGTGACAGCAGCAGCCTTGAGTCTGCTCTGGAGTCTGTCTCCCTCCCTCTCTACCCCTCCCCGACTCACGTTCTGTGTATCTATCTTGAAAATAAACAGTAAAAAATCAAAAAAAATATATAAAAAGTTGTCGGGTCCCTTTGCCCCGGTTTGCGGGGAGGTATATCTTTGCGGGTGTTCCTGAGGGAGGGAGAGAGAAATAGGGCAGGAGGGAGAAGCAGAGAGTGAGGCAAGACAAGCGATTTCTGATCAAACCAGTTTATTGAAAAAGAATGAAACCTTTATAGGATTAGGGGCGGGAAACTGGCCCAGGTTGGTTGCCAGGTAACAGAGTCAAATGATTATTAGAGAAAGGGGAAACTGAAACTGAAACTCCGAACACATCATCAAAGGAAGCGCCCAGACTTTTGTCTGCAATACTGGGCAGGGGAAGATTAGCGCTGCATAAACCCGAATGCGGTTTGACCTTTTGTTCATTTTGGCTTTTCTCATCTGGCCCAGTATGACGGTCTCCGAATTCTGGACCAGGATATGCACTCTCCTAGCCTCCAGATGTAAATCTTGTTTTTTGGTTGCTCCCTGGAGAGCGATATATTCTTGCCTGAGGGGGCCAAAGCTCAGCAGCTCCCAACACAAAGTGGTATTAGAGGGATGCCACAAAAGCCATGTCTAATTTCACCAAACGCACAGAAGAACAGGCTGAATTTGCCACTGTGTGTACAGAAGTATGTAAAATGCCACCCACATAGGAAGAAACCCTGGGTGGCACATAGTCTCTGGGTGCCATGCTCACCGAATACAGGAGAGGGTTGTAGATTGCTATATAGCAGCCATATGTCATTGCAACCAAGAGAAAGCATTCTATGGTCCCAAAAGTAATGAAAAGCAGCATCTGTGATGCACAGCTAACATGGGAAGTGCTAGGAAACCGATCAGCACTTTTGAAGTAACATCTGAGTAACAACTGGCAACCAAAATGATAAAATGCTCAGAAAATAATGCAAGAAGTGATAAGGCTAGAAATCCCCATTGACCAGTGTAACCAGTCCCACAACATTGCCCTATTATGATGGAAGGGGTCCAATCTCAACAATCTACCACAAGGTATCCAGTTGATCCCATCAGGTAATGGTGCCATATGGGAGCTAAGTAATGAATCTCTGCTGCTGGCCGATTGGCTGCTCAGCAATGAGTTCAGTCAAGTCCGTCTTTGGGAACAGAGGTCTATGTTGCTGTGCCCACACAAGCCTTCTTCCTTGTTGCCACAGTCAGTTCATGAGTCCACTACTGATGAGAGGGGTGGCTTATGTAATAACTCCAGAGAATAAGTCATCCTATCCACTTGATTATGAAACTCCTTCTCTGCTAGGGTTAATCTTTGGTGGGCTTTGACAAGGGATGCAAAATCCTCATATGTTTAATACAAAAAGTGAAGTCTATCTACGTACCTGTTAAACAGCCATCTTTACACCAGTTTTTCAATTGTGTACCTTCCGAGTCCTTGACTGTCCAACATAGAACATGAATTAGTATGTATTTCCACCTCTGGCTATTTCTCTTCCCAAAAAATACACATGTAGTTATACTGTTTGAGCTTCTTACCATTGCAAGGATTTTCATTCGCTGCAGTCTTTCAGGGAAGTCACAGAAAGAGGCAATATTGTTTTGGTGTCCATTGTTGGACAGTGCCCACATATTATTCAGAATCACATGTAAACTAGGCCTCAAGCTTCTCTACCTCTGTCAAATAATCATCAGTAACTACCCAGAGGTGATAGACTCAGGCAAGGCGAGTGAGGAATTGTGGACCATTGGTGTTTGGGTCTCTTTTTCATGTAACTTACTTGCATCTTGAAGGTATGCTCAGGTGCATTTTCATATATCGCACTTCCATTTCATGATGGAGTGCTGCTGTGTGTGGCCACATTTATGACTTGTTGGGTCAGAAAGGACACAGCTTGGGGTGGGGAAGTCAGCTGGTGTAATGATGTAGTGGCCATGGTAAAGTGTTAAGTCTCTACTAAGGTCTAATGACAGGCTAAGAGCTGTTTTACAAAGGAAAAGTAATTATCCATGGAGGATGACAGGACTTTGCTCTAGAATACTAAAGATCAACACTGTGATTCCTGCATAGGGACCAACCGAAAGCTCCAAACAGCATCCTTCTCTGCCAGTGCCACATTCAGTAGCAATAGACCTGCTGTATCATAGAGTCCATGTGGAAGAGATGATTGCACAGCAGCCGAACCTATCAGAGAACCGTCTTCTACCATGACTCCCCTCCAAAGTATCAATGTGTTAAGTCAATTGGTATATGGCTGGAATAAGCCACACAAATGAGGAATACACTACCTTCACTGAAGAGGTCCGTTCAGGTGACTTTTTTTGGTTTAAAAAACACCAGTTACAACATATTCTCCTTGGCCTTAGAAGAGATATCTTGACATGTACCTTTAGAAATTTCACATAGGCATAAAGCCCCTGAATTTTTCATGAATTAATTTTCCAACTCCTGTCACATGAGTGTCTTACCAATAAGACTTCTTGCTCATTAAGTCCAATTGGCACAAAGTCATCAATGTAGTGGATCAGGGTTATATCTTTCGGAAGGAAATTGTGATAAAATACCAATGAATCAAATTATGACATAGGTTGTAGAGCTAATATACTTCTAGGTAGAACAGTAAAGATTGTTGGCTTTGTTGGCTCAGAGAAAGTATCCATCAATTGATGAATGGATAAAGAAAATGTGGCTTATATATACAATGGAATAACACTTGGCAATGAGAAAGAATGAAATTTTGCCTTTGCAGCAATGTGGATGGAACTGGTAAAACTTATAAAAATGGAGGAAGGATAAAACACTTGCCAGATCAATAGCAGCACACCAGCTACCAGGTTATGTGTTAATTTGCTCGAGCAATGAAGCCACATTTGATCCAACGCCAACACTGGAATAATCACCTAATTAATTCTCTACTCTTCTAAAAGACCCGCGAGTATTCTGTGCAGGCCATATGGGAGACTTGAATGGGTATGTAATAGAATCACCACTCCTAGAGGCACCTGGGCTGCTCAGCTGGTTATGAGGCCAACTTCACCTCAGGTCATGATCTCACAGTCTGTGAGTTTGAGCCCCACGTGGGGCTTTGTTCTGGCCACACAGAGCCTGGAGCCTGGTTCTAATTCTGTGTCCCCCTCTCTCTGACCCTCCCCTGCTTGCTCTCTGTCTCTCTCTCTCTCAAAAATAATAAACATTAATAATTTTTAAAAAATACAATCACCCCTCCTACATCCCTCAAGTCTTTGATTGTGGAACTAATCTCTTATTTCCCTCCAAGAAAGCAGTCCTAATTTTGGTTCACCATTTTCCTTGGTTAAGGCAGATACAGTTGCTCCCACTTGGCTTCTTCCATCATGATAATCCTTACTCCACGGGTCAGGGAACGAATGTGTGGATTCTGCCAGGGGCTGAGTTCTTCTGTTGCAATTACACATTCTGGAACTGGAGAAATAACCACAGGATAAACCAAGGACACACTAGGCCCATTGTGAGACTGGCCAGAAGTAAAACTCCATTGACCACTTGACTTACACAGGCCACTCCCCTGATCCTTGGGCCATAAAAACATAAAAACACAATGAAACTTTGGGTCTTCTGGAATTATCATCATCAGTTCAGAACTAGCATCCAGTAGTTCCAAAGATCTCTTATTTCCTTTTCACTAATGCATAGATACCCTGGTAAATGTCCAAAGTCCCTTTGTCAAAGGCTTAGAGAATTATTAATGGTTTAAGTATTTTGGTAATATCTGAAGGTCAACCCTTGAGGGTATGTGAGCTCCCTTCATGGAAGAGATTCTAGGGCTATAAGCTGGCTCAGTTCACAAATTGATTGCTGAGCTCACACGGTGAGTGTTTTTATGATTCCAGTTAGACATTTGTCACTTAACATGCTTATACATATGAAGTCAAAATTTAGTGTTCCTCTTCTATTTAGGTATCTATTCTAGAAATGCCCACGCTTATTTCGATTGCTGTTTTGAGTCCACCATCCTAAGAGGTAACCATATCCCCTTGTCTCTGCAGTTGGATGCCTCCACTTGGATTCTACCACTCCAGACTGAATGTTATCTATGCAAATAGTAATGTAACAATGCATGTCTCAAACAGGAAACTTCTCATACAAATCATACAATGAGAGAAATGTATTGAAGCCTGCTAACTTTAGGAAAACTTTATATGCCCCTAGTAAGTGTTTTCAGTTAAGAAAACTTTAGGGCATAAAGACTTAGGGGTTCCTGGGTGGCTCAGTCGGTTAAGTGTCAGACTTTAGCTCAGGTCATGGTCTTACAGTTTGCAAGTTTGAAGCCCAGGTTGGGCTCTGTGGCGATAGCTCAGAGCCTGCAGTCTGCTTTGGATTCCATGTCTCCTTCTCTTTCTGTCCCTCCCCACTCATGCTCAGTCTCTCTTTATCTCTCAAAATTAAATGTTAGAAAAATTAAAAAAAAAACATTAAGACTTAAACTAAACATTCAATAAGATTATTTTCGTAGGTAAGAATGTAGAAGAGCTTTGTGATAATTCTTTTTACAAGCGTTAAGTGCAGCATTTATGAAAACCTTCATACATTAGTGAAAACTAAGATCTGAATAAGGAAAATTTATAAAAATTGCCTTCTATTTAGAAATTAATAACAAATGCCAAATCATGGAAAGAACCTAAATGTCCATCAACTGATGAATGGATCAAGATGATGTGGTTTATATATACAATGGAATACTACATGGCAATGAGAAAGAATGAAATATGGCCATCTGTTACAATGTGGATGGACCTCGAGGTGTCATGCTAAGTGAAATAAGTCAGGCGTAAGAAAGATACCATATGTTTTCACTCATATGTCTAACAGGAGAAACCTAACAGGGGACCATGGGGAGGGGAAGGAGGGAAAAGAGTCAGGGAGAGAGAGGGAGGCAAATCATGAGAGACTCTTGAATACTGAAAACAAACTAAGGGCTGGAGGGAAGGGGTTTGATGGTCATGGAGGAAGGCACTTGTGGGGAAGAGCACTGGGTGTTATATGGAAACCAACCTGACAATAAACTATATGAAAAAAATTAAAAAAAAAAAGAAATTAGTAACAAATGTAAAAAAATCCTCTTACTATATTCATTTAATAATTTTCAGATGTTACTAAAGGATCCCTTAGTCAGAAAGAAATGGAAAAAATCAGAAATACTGGTTAAGACCCACGAAGTTTTTAAATATGTGTGATGTCACTGACACATTATTCACTGGAAAACTTTTCCCCAAAAGAGAAAGCTAGATTAAAAAAACAGAAAATGAATTAATAGAAGACATATTTAAAAGGAGAAATGTAAACTAGAAAATCTAAGACCGTACCTAATTACATTCTATTTTTTTTACATGCATACCTTCATTTACTTAACTAAAATGTTTTTGACAATTTCATATATAAATAATTTATTCGTTTAGGGGATATTTATTGAGCCACAATATATGCCAGACACATTCCAGACATATATGTCTGGAAAATAGATCAGACAAGAAATCAAATATAAATTAGGTACATATTATATGAAATTATGATACATGAAAAGGTTGTATTTAAGAAGGAATGAATATGAGGCTAATAAAAGGAAGTAAATTCTATTTATCGTAATATAGTCAATGAAAACGCCACTAAGAAGAGGCATTTTAAAAAAGAAGGTGTGTGAATGGCAGCCCAGAGAAGCTTACAAACAGAAGGAAAAAATAGAGAAAAATTGTAGGGGGGTATATATTGTGGTAAAAGTTCATCCATATTTGTAGTTAAGGTGTTGTTTATACTTAATAATCTCACCTTTGGGAAATGTCTTTAAGTTGTGTTCTATGTGCTAAGGAGATGATCCTGTTGGAAACATTGGAACTTAACACTGAAAACACAATAATAATAAGGGCATGTGTTGACATATTCAGTTAAGCGTCTGACACTTGATTTTGGCTCAGATCATGATCTCACGGCTTGTGAGTTCAAGCCCTGCTCTGGAGTCTGAACTGATATTGTGGAGTTTTCTTTGGGATTCTCTGTCTCCCTCTCTCGGCCCTTCCCCTGCTTGCTCTCTGTTTCTCTCAAAATAAATAAACATAAACATAAAAAGAGGATGGGAAGATGGAAAATCACAACCACTTACAGTTAATTAAGTGTGAAGGACACATGTCCTTGCAATGAAAATGAGGTCTGTTGGAAACAGGGCTAAACGTGAGTCTAGTTGGGATGTTTTTCTATACCTTGGTTCTCGGGTCTGGGCGAGCAGTAGTGGCATCTATAAGACCATAATAAGGGAGTAGAGGTCAGAGGAAAGAGAGCCAAAGCTGATCTATGGCAGGTTAGCAGGCAAAGCCATAGAGATGGGCTGGGGCTTAGCTCAGCTTCTGGCAGCCAGCTGTAACTTACTCTCTGAATCGTGCTAGTTTTCTGTCATTCTTGAGTTTAAGTATAATCTTAATCAGTGCTAAGGCCTGGTCTCTGTATTCAGTGAGGAAGTAAAAATGGATTTAATGCCCATGATCTGAATGAAATAACGGAAAGGGGAAAGATGTATCCTCACAATCAGCTTGGTAAAGACACCAGAGATTTAAATATACTCTCTGTGGTCCCTGCTCTCAATGTACAGATTTAAGGACAGAGTGGAGTGCTTTTGTCAAGAGTCAGATGCCAATGACTCTGAAAATGGATTGGAAGTACATGAGCTTAATTTTGCTCTCAGTGAGGTTGTATTTCCTCAAGATATTCAGATATGATCTTAAACTTATTCATAATTGCAACTATAGGATGCTATCCAGTTTGACTCAGATGAGGATGAAAGGTGAAACTATAAAGATTACATGCATATGTGACTCTGTATGTATAAATACACTTACAAATAATAAGTATATGTATGTGTACATATGTAAAAATATATATATTGGTGCACATGTACACACACACAATACACCAATATTCATATGTTGAAAACCTAACTCCTCATACTTCAGAATATGACTATATTTGACCATAAGGCCTTTGAGGAGATAATTAACTTAAAATGAGGTCATTAGAGTGAACCCTAATCCAAGATCACTGGTGTCATAAAAAGATATCAGAACACAGAAACCCAGAAGAACGAGCATGTGGAGACTAAAAGAGAAGACTGCCATCTACAAGTGAAGGAGAGAGGCCTTGGAAGGAATTCACTCTGCCTTTACCTTCAGACTGACAGATTCTGTAACAGTGAGAAATAGATTTCTGCTGTTAAAGCCTCAGTCTGTGGCACCTTGTTATGGCAGCCTGAGCAAACTAAAACGATCAGTGTCAGCATAGATGCATGTTTATGTACACATGTGTTTATAAATGTATGTGTGTGCCTGCGTGCACTGCAGAATGAATTAAAAAGGAGAAAATGAATGACAAAATTTTTTACATATGTGAAAAGTGTACAGCTAGAAATGTGACCACAATCATTATATGAAAATATATAACAAGAAGAGAAAGGAACAAATAAACTAAAGTAAAACGTTTTTATCATCTTAATATTAAGATAGTAAATAGCATTTTAAATGGTTCTTAATTTAGTCGTCAATGTGAAAAGTAGATTTTGTTGATATACCAATTTTTACCGAACAATTCATGTTACATGCTCCTCCCCTGCTCGTGCTGTCTCTCTCTGTCTCTCAAAAATAAATAAACAACATTAAATATTTTTATAAAAAAAGAATTGCTTTTAGGGGCCCTGGTTAAGCGTTTGACTCTTGATCTCATCTCAGGTCATGATCTCATGGTTTGTGAGTTCAAGCCCTGCATCAAGTTTTGTGTTGACCATGTGGAGCCTTCTAGGGATTCTCTCTCTCCTTTTCTCTTTCTCTGTCCCTCCCCACTCTTGCTCTCTCTCTCTCTTACTTTCTCTCAAAATAAAGAAACAAACTTACAAAATTCCTTTTGGTACCCACTTGTAATGATGGACAAACAACATATATTATCAAACATTTGATTAAATCCTCTACCATGGGAAAGGGAACAATATAAACAAGTAACAAAATAAAATGGGAGACCTCTTGATTTTAGCTCCAGAGGAAAGGAGCTTGGAAGACACAAATCCATTCTATCAACAAGTACAAATATGAACACATTATACTCTTCTTGGATTCTTAAAAAGAAGGGGACCGATGGCAAGCAGCAGCCTCCAAGATTTGCAGAAACACGCAAATACAAGGAGTCAAGTCTTACCTGAGCAGAAACTCAGGAGCAGAAAACGCCATGTGAACCAGCGCCTAGATAAGAAAACCTGAACCATACCAGACAAATTGCTGAAGGTGAAGAATGAACAACTCTGAGTCTTAAAGATTTCAAGGATATCTGGACATAGAGTGCCCCCACTCCTGCCTCAATTTACCTCCAAGAGCTTGACCTGATTCCCACCGTAAATACCTAAGAACTATCTTTGTGCTTCCTGTAAAGGGAGACAGAAGGACCTCTTTTGAAATATATATAATATATATTTTAAGTTATATATTAAAAATAAAGCCTGCCCTCGGGGGGAATTAGCTAACCAGGGCCTATGCTTGTGCGGTTATCAGAGCCTAAGAAATGAAGGAAGAGAGAAATATCCAACTTCAGTTACTCTAGCCATCTAGACACACCTAAGGGGAAAGAATAAGTTTAAGAAGCAATTGTGAAGTTCACAATCTGGTGGCACAGGATCGCTATAACACTGAGATCCAATCTTAAGACTAAAGAGCACTTCCCCAGCCCACACCTGACCACAATATTACTAAAGGTCTATTTACAACAGTTCCTTTTCCTCAGTACATCATGTCTGGCTACCCAGAAAAAAATTATTGATCATACTGAAAGGCAAAATGGAGCACTCTGAAGGCACAAAATGAGTATCAGAGCCAGACTTGGAAGAGACTTGAGACTTAAATATCAGATTGGTAATTTAAAACAACTATGATTAATATGCTAAGGGTTCTAATGGATCAGGTTGATAGCATAGAGCACAGATGGGCAACATAAGTAGAGAAATGGAAATCCTAAGGGAAAAAATAAAAATAAATGGTAGAAAGTCAATAACGCAGTGATCAAAATGAAGAATGCCTTTAACTGGCTTACTCGTGGACTAGACAGGAGGACAGAGGAGGGAATCTCTGAACTTGAGAACACCTCAACAGAAACCTTGAAAACTGAAAAGTAAAGAGAACAAAGACTGAAAGAAATGGAAGAACAAAACAAAACAAAACAAAACAAAAAACCAGAAGGCTGGAATAGAATATCCAAAGATTGTGGAAATGGGAAGTGTTTGAAACAAATGGCTGACAATTTCCTCAAATTAATTCCAGACACCAGACCATGGACCCAGGCCCAGAAATTTCAGAAGACACCAAGCAAGATAAATGCCATAGAAATTATACCCTGGCATATCATTTAAAACTATGGAAAAATCACATATAAAAATTAAAAATGAAAAAAAATTTAAACACCCAAAATCTTATGAAAGAAGCTAAAGAAAAAAAAAACACCTCACCTATGGTGGTATACAAATAAGAATCACATCCAACTTCTTAGTAAATATTCAAACAAGAAGTGAGTGTGATGAAATGATAGAATAGGAACAATACACTTGATCATATATGCATATGTATTATACATAAATAAATAGCCAGCAATAAAAAATAAAGGAGGAAGGAATTACAATGCCAAACATACTCCTACTATGTGATCCAGCAATCATATTCTTTGGTATTTATCCAAAGGAGTTGAGAACTTATGTTCACTCAGAAACTTGCACACGGATGCTCATAGTAACGTTATTTATAATTGCCAAAATTACATCCAAAAGCAACCAGATGTTTTTCAATAGATGAGTGGATAAATAAATTGTGGTATACCCAGACAATTTTTCACAGGTGGGCTGCCTGCCAATATTTTCCCTTTTTTAAAAATTCAATTTCTAAAATAGCATTGCCTATGTAGTAACTTATAAACTGTAACTGTGGTACCTAGGCATCATATGTTTTCCGTACTTTTTTCTTTTTTCTTTTTTAAACTTATTTGAGAGAGAGAATGAGTGAGGTTTGGGGCAGAAAGAGAATCCCAGTTAGGCTCCAGTGTTGTTAGCACAGAACCTGATGCAGGGCTCAAACCCACGAACTGTGAAATTGTGACTTGAGTCAAAATCAAGAATCAGGCATTTAAGTGACTGAGCCACGCAGGGGCTCATTTATATAGCATGCTTATGTACATACTCACTACACTATTTTAATATATAATATCTCAAATGTAAGAGAAAATTCTATACAACTCAAATTTTTTACATTTATCTCTGCTGTTTTCCAATTACATATTTCTATTTTTCTATTACATAGAATATTACCTTTTTCTGTATACTGCTTCTGTCAATCTGTATATCTCTTCTGTCAATAATTCTTATTCATGTATTCATATCTTTCTTGTTTAACTTTCTAAGAGCTTGAATCTATTTCTCAGACCACTTGGAAGTATAGTATTTTAAAATTTATTGAAAATAAAATAATCTTTATTAAATTACTATGAATTTTGCCATTGGTTATGCTTTCATATTACCTCATTATGTCCATGTTTATTGGATTTTGAGGGAACTAAACAAGGTTTATTCCAGGAGGAGGATACTGGATTTCAGAGAACTTAGGTCATCAACTCAGTGACATACAGTCACTTAGTATCAGAACCAGGACTATGTCCCATTTCATTAGTTTTCTTTTCCTCTGAGGGATCATTTCAAACCAGAGGCCAAAGAGCATTTATGTAATCATTTTCACCATGTAGTTCATTATCCAGAACCATTCACTTGTGTACAATGGAAAAAAATCATCTTCATGCTTTTCTGTCCCAGAAAAGAATTAGTGTATTTTCCTCTTGGGAAATCATGGTGAACTTTAAGATCTTGATATGGTATAAGAATCTAAATGCATCATCTTCACAGTATACTCTAAAGGCAGTTCATTTCTCAGGTAAGAGGAAAGGTTTTGCATAACTTAAAAATATTTTAGTAACTAGACCTTTGAATTTGAAATTAGACTATATGCTTTAATGTGTGTATTTAATAGAGATGAATCTAGTTAATTAGTTAACTCAAAGTTATATTAATAATTGATCATGTGCCTTTCAGGGAATATAGCAGGGAAAAAAGAAAGATCTTACACATGTGTTGGTAAATAGAGCTGTAAGTTAGAAACTTGCTTAAATATTCTTGATGAAAGATTATGGTCAGTTTAGAGACAATGGAATTAAAGGGCTTTATTTATTTATTTTAATGTTTATTTGTTTTTGAGAGACAGAGACAGAGCATGAGCAGGGGAGAGGCAGAGAGAGAGGGAGACAGAACCTAAAGCCAGAACCCAAAGCAGGCTCCTGGCGCTGAGTTTTGAGCACAGAGAAGGGGCTTTCCTTAAAGTTTAAGAAAATTATTAAATGGAGGAAACATTAACTGTTAACCAGCTAATGTGTGTATACTGCTTTGAAATCACAATGTTTTATTTTTCTGATGAATTGATATAGATAAATTTTAAGCTTTACTTCACTACTTAGCCCACCAATCTGGCAAATTTAGTTGTTTTTTTTTTTTAATGGTCTATACAAGTTTCATTGCTTTAAAAAAAAAAAAAAGAATTCCAAAGTGCAAGGATGCTATCTCACTGGTTCTACAAGACAACATTTCCAGAGTTATGGCATCTCATAATGTAGTTTTAATATGGTCAGGTGGAAATCATGTAGAATATGAAGTCAGAAAAATCAAAGCTTAAATCCTGTATCTCTTAGAAATTATGACTTTGGTCAAGTTGTAAGTCTATTTACACTTCAATTTTCTCATCAATAAAATGACACTGAATTATTTAGTTTCTAGGTTGCTATGTAGATTGTATTAAATAATGTGCACAAAATTCCTAACTCTTGGTAGCCAGTTAATGACATATAATAGCTTCAATCACAGCTTTCCATGTTATTTAACTGAGGGATTGTAACACTCTTCCCATGGGGGTACTTTTTATGTTTGACCGGGAGTACTGAGAAACTGATTTTATTTTAGTCTCCCAGATTGATCACACTTTGTTAAAACTCCAGGGTCTGTATGTTTGTCTTTCTGACCCTTACAGAAGTGAAATAACAAGGCATAAACACTACCAGTTCTAATTTTTCTAAATTTTACTTAATAGAAATGCCTGTTTGAAAAGCAGTTTGGAAGCAGGACCTAAACCTCATAGTTTTCTCTATCATGACTCCATGGAAGACAAGTAGGTCAATGCTCTAATGAGACATTTGAGCATATGGTTTGGCATAGAACATACCTTCATTCATAAACCACTTTCTCTTTCTGTAGGCAAGAGCAGAGACATAAAGGATTATTAAAAAACACATGTATCAGAAGAATTTAAGTGAACATGATTTTGCTGGCATGGCCACAGGCAGAACTTAGTGGCAGAAATGGATTTTAAAGTTTCTTAGGGCACAGAATATTGGGATTCACTGGGTTTAATTTCAATAGAATAGTATTTTAATATATTTAGTGCTATTATATGTATAACTTGAAGTACGTTGCTTCTGCTTGGGACTCATAACTGCAAAATGCTTATATTTTAATTAATTAGTTAATTAATTAAGTTAGTTTTTAAAGTTTATTCATTTTTTAGAGAGATAGATGGAGTGTAATAGGGAAAGGGATAGAGAAAGAAAGATAAAAGTATCCAAAGAAGGATCCAGGCTCTGAACTGTCAGCACAGAGTCTGACTCAGAATTGGAATCAGGCACTGTGAGATCGTGTCCTGAACTGAAGTCAGATGCCCAACTGACTCAGCCACCCAGGTGTGGTTTACAAGAAGAAGTAACATTTCCAACCGAGGTTTCAGTCCAGATACAGAGGTCTCTCTAATTTTTTTAAGTTTCCTTTATTCATTCTCCACTTAATGAGAAAGAGTATAATGATATCAAGAGGAAAAAAATATAAAGTATTTTGTGACAAATTTAGTGCTTTTATTCTCTTAACAAAAAATTCAAAACAATTTAAATACCTAGTATCTGGTGACATTAATTTCACAGTTATTTTAAAAACTCCACAAATAGCTATAATATATTAAAAATGGGCAAGATTTTGTTGCAATTATCAAAACCTGAAAGAAACACATTTTTATCAAGACAAGATTTCAAAAATATTAACAGTAAAATAAACAACAAATATCAAAATGAACAATTGAATGATGTGTGTGTTGAGATAAAAATGAAAAAGAGACATTGCATTGTTTTTGTTTGAAAATAAGGTGCATCTATCTCAAGAATATTATATGCTATTCTGCTCACCCCTGCTTTGGAATGGAAACCATCGGAACAGGTAATTGTCAGAAAAAAATTATGTAAACAGTTTTGTTGGGAAAGACAATCTTGTACAAGTTGAGATGTGTAACTTATTTCCTAGCCATCTAGACACATGTTAAAAATAAATAATTTTCATAGTATTTCTCACTTAAATTCAACCCTGACTTGTGATAGAATATGCCTACTCCTATGTTAACAGTTGAGAATATTAGAGAAAGGACTTTGATGCACATGGTAGCCAGCCCAGAACTAGCATTCAGATGGGTACTTTCCATCATAATGTTTTAAAATTCAAAAACTCCTGTGTGTTTACCATTGTGAATTTTAAGATTATGTGATATGAGAAAAAGACAGCAAAGCTTTTAATAGAAAATGAATTAGAAAAAAAAACTATTTCAATCAACACAATATCTTTAATTTGATAAATGGGGTCAATGACTGAATATAATCATTTCTTCCTTTTATTTAACAGCAAAATGCAACCACTTGGGAACGATATCTTTATCACTACCTCTCTTATTATTGCCAAGAAAATCATTATATCCTGCTAAGCAACAAACATGATATGATTGGGTGGACTTTATTTTCACAACATATTGCCTTTAGTACCTACCAATGAAAAGTGAGATGTCAGGGTTCCCACCAGATTTAAATTTACACAGGATACAGATGAAAAATGTGACCGAAGTCACAATGTTCATATTGACGGGCTTCACAGATGATTTTGAAGCCCAAATCTTTCTCTTCTTACTATTTCTAGCAATCTACCTTTTTACTCTGGTAGGAAATTTGGGACTGATTATATTGGTCATTGGGGATGCTCGGCTCCACAACCCCATGTACTACTTCCTGAGTGTATTGTCTTTCTTGGATGCCTGCTATTCTTCAGTTGTCACCCCAAAAATGCTGGTCAATTTCCTCGCAGAGAATAAAGCCATTTCCTATGTTGGATGTGCAGCACAGATGCTTCTCTTTGTTACCTTTGGGACCACAGAATGCTTTCTCTTGGCCGCAATGGCCTATGACTGCTATGTAGCAATCTACAACCCGCTCCTGTACTCAGTGATCATGTCACCCAAAGTCTATGTGCCACTGATCGTTGGTTCCTATGTGGGTGGCATTTTGCATGCTTCTGTCCACACAGTGGCCACATTCAGCCTGTCCTTCTGTGCATCCAATGTAATTAGACATGTCTTTTGTGACATCCCTCCTCTCCTCGCCATTTCTTGTTCTGACACTCACACAAACCAGCTCCTGCTCTTCTACTTGGTGGCTTCTATTGAGATGGTCACAATCCTGATAGTTCTGACCTCCTATGGATTCATTCTGTTGACCATTTTGAAGATTCATTCTGCTGAAAGGAGGCGAAAAGTCTTTTCTACATGTGGTTCTCACCTAACTGGAGTAACAATTTATTATGGAACCATCCTTTTCATGTATATGAGACCAAGTTCTAGCTATGCTCTGGACCATGACATGATAGTGTCAACACTTTACACGATTGTGATTCCCATGCTGAATCCCATCATCTACAGTTTAAGGAACAAAGATGTAAAAGAGGCAATGAAGAAATTGTTCGAGAGTAATTGGTTCCTAAGTAAAATGCATTTTCAGCATTGAGCAGCATATTGGTCCCTGTCTCCTTGCTCAGAAACTAAAGAAAATGTCTTGGTTTCATTAACACTGCTTGTATATCCTAGAATATTTTCCAATAAAATGTTTATTAGCCTTCCAACACTGCATTTTACAACTATAGATAATTTTTGTCATCTGTGCACTTTTATTATGTTTGAACTGATTCATATTAAATATTCATGATGTAAGTGCATTGCTGTTGTTGCCATTGTGGGATGTGATTTTCACTCACTGCTACTATGATGTATGTGTCAGGGTCCTATGAACGAGTACATCACCGCACTGCTTATAGTCATTTGCATTCATTATGAGGTTACTTCTCCATTCTGGAGTCTTGCAGAGACCTCCTTAATGTACTTCTTTTAGAGTAAGATCCATCTAGGCTTATTACAATGTCATTTTCACTGTTTGACCTAACATTATATATCTTTATTCCATTATCAGAATCTTTCCTTATTACTGTCCAAACGTAGAACAGTAACATTTATTGGTAGTGTATTTAAGGGTCATGAAAGACAAATAGAAATGAAGCTTAAAGAAATGCAACTGTTGAATTATATAAATATATGTATATATAATATGTATGTGTGTACATTATATACATGATGTGTATATGTACATTTTATACATACATACATCATATATACATTTATGCATGTACATATGGCATGTGTGAGTGTTAGAACAAAAAACGCAAGTAGTGGGGTGCCTAGGTGGCTCCTTCAGTTAAACGACCAACTTCAGCTCAGGTCATGATCTCGCAGTTTGTGAGTTCAAGCCCCGTGCCCGGCTATGTGGTGACAGCTAGGAGCAATGAGTCGGCTTTGGAGTTTGTCTCCCTCCCTCTCTGCCACTCCCTGACACATGCTCTGTAAATCTCTCTTGAAAATAAATAAATGGTAAAAAATCTTAAAAAAATAATAAATGTCAAGTAGTGGGGGGGAATGCTATAAAAGACATGTCTAATTTCACTGGATTCCCTGAAGGACAGGCAGAATGTGGCCACTGTATGTACAGAAGCAAGTAAAATGCCACCCGCATAGTAAGAAGCCCTGAGTCGCACATAAACTCTGGGTGACATGATCACTGAATATAGGAGAGGGTTGTAGATTGCTACATATAGATCATATGCCATTACAGCCAAGAGAAAACATTCCCTGGTCCCAAACATGACAAAGAGAAGAATCTGTGCTGTACATCCAACATGGGAAGTGCTAGGAACTTGATCAGCATTTTTTAAATAGTTTATTGTCAGATGGTTTCCATATAACACTCAGTGCTTCTCCCCACAAGTGCCCCCCACCATGACAATTGCCCTGTACCTCCCTCCCCCTCCCCCTTCAGTCCATGGTTCCTTTTCAGTATTCCGTAGTCTCCCTTGATCCATGTCCTTCACTCTCCACTGCTCTCTTTCCCCTTCCTCTCCCCATGGTCCCCTGCCAGGTCTCTCCTATGAAGCAACATCTGTGTAAAAACTGGCATCCAAGAATGATAAAATGCTCAGAAAATAAAGCACGAGGTGATAAGGCTGGAATCCCAATTGACCAATGTAACTAGTCCCAAAACATTGCCATACAATGATGGAAGGAATCCAATCTCCAGAATCTACCACAAGGTAGCTGGTTGATCCCGCCAGGTAATGGTGCCATATGGGACCTAAGTAATTAATCACTGCTGCTGGCCGATTGGCTGCTTAGCAATGAGTTCAACCAAGTCGGTCTTTGTGCCCACACAAGCCTTCTTCCTTGTTGCCACAGTCAGTTCGTGAGTCCATTACTTGACGAGAGGGGTGGCTTGTGAGATAAAATCCGTCGAATGAGTCATCCTATCCACTTGATTATGAAACTCCTTTTCTGTTACGGTTAATCTTTGTGGGAGTTGACAGGGATGCAAATATCCTCACATGTTAAACACAGAGAGTGAAATCTATCTACATACTTCTTAACCATCCTTCTTGATACCAGTTTTTCAACTGTGTACATTCCGAGTCCTTGACTGTCTAGCATAGAACATGAATCAGTATGTATTTCCACATCTGGCTATTTCTCTTTCCAAACAAAATGCACATCTAGTTATACTGCTCAAGGTTCTTACCATTGCAAGGATTTTCTTTCTCTAAAGTCTTTCGGGGATGTCACAGGAAGAGACAATATTCTTTTGGTGTCCACAGTTGGATTTTTGCTTTCTTTTGTTCAGAATCATCTGTACTAGGCCTCAAACCTCGCTACCTCTGTCAAATATCATCAGTAACTCTCCAGAAGAGATAGATTCAGGCAAAGAGGGTGAAGAATTGTGGAACATTGGTATTTGGGTCACTTTTTCGTATCACTTACTTGCATCTTGAAGGTATGCTCAAGTGCATTTTCATATATCACACTTCCATTTCATGATGGAGTGCTGCTGTGTGTGGCTAAATTTATGACTTGTTGGGTCAGAAAAGACACAGCTTGGAATGGGGACATTCAGCTGGCATGATGATGTTGTGGGCATGGTAAAGTGTTCAGTCTCTACTATGGCCTAATGACAGGCTAAGAGCTGTTTTACAAAGGAAAAGTAATTATTTATGGAGAATGACAGGGCTTTGCTCCAGAATACTAAAGATCTACACTGTGATTCCTGCATAGGGGCCAACCGAAAGCTCCAAACAGCATCCTTCTCTGCCAGTACCACATTCAGTACCAATAGACCTGCTGTATCATAGAGTCCATGTGGAAGAGAAGATTGCACAGCAGCCAAAACTATCACAGAGCTGTCTTCTATCATGACCCCCCTCAAAACGATCAATGTTTCAGGTCACTAGGTATATGTCTGGAACAAGACCCACAAATAAGGAATACACTACCCTCACAGAAGAGGTACGTTCATGTGACTTTTTTTGCTTTAAAAAACACCAGATACACCAAATTTTCCTTGGCCTTAGAAGAGTTATCTTGACATGTACCCTTAGAAATTTCACTTAGGCATAAAGACCCTGAATTTTTCATAATTTAATTTTCAAACTCCTGGCACATGAATGTCTCACCAATAAGTCTAGTGTAGTTGCTACTTCTTGCCCATTAAGTCCAATAGGCACAATGTCATCAATTTGGTGGATCAGGGTTATATCTTTTGGAAGGAAATCGTGATAAAATACCAATTAATCAAATTATGACATAGGCTGTAGAGCTGATATACTTCTGGGTAGAACAGTAAAGATTGTTGGCTTTGTTGGCTCCGAGAAAG
>PISW01014675.1:0-20072 GCA_004023785.1 Mungos mungo | reverse complement strand
ATTTATTTTTGATACAGAGAGAGACAGAGCATGAGAGGGGGAGGGGCAGAGAGAGAAGGAGACACAGAACAGGAAGCAGGCTCCAGGCTCTGAGCTAGCTGTCAGCACAGAGCCTGACGCGGGGCTCGAACCCACGAACGTGAGATCTGACCTGAGCCGAAGTCGGATGTTTAACCAACTGAGCCACCCAGGCGCCCCGCAACTGATTTCTGTACATTGATTTTGTACCCTGCAACTTTACTGAATTCATTGATCAGTTCTAGAAGGCTTCTGGTGGAGTCTGCCAGGTTTTCCATGTAGAGTATCATGTCATCTGTGAAAAGTGAAAGTTTGACTTCTTTGCCAATTCTGATGCCTTTTATTTCCTTTTGTGGTCTGACTGCTGATGCTAGGACTTCCAGAACTATGTAAAACAACCGTGGTGAGAGTGGACACCCCTGTCGTGTTCCTGATCTCAGGGGGAATGCTCTCAGTTTTTCCCCATTGAGGATAATATTGGCTGCAGGCTTTTCATAAACTGCTTTTATGTTTAGGTAAGTTCCAAGAAAAGTTTCAAGTATACAACCTGACCTTACAACTAAAGATGCAGCAAAGAAAGCACAAAAGAAGCAGAAGAAGAGAAATAATAAAGATTAGAGCAGAATAAACAATAAAAAATCCAAAAAAAATTAGAAAATATCAAGGAATCTTAAGGGCTGTTTTTCTGAAAGAATAAACAGAAGTGATAACTCTCTATACAGACTTCTAAAAAAGAAAAGGGAACCCAAATATTTAAAATCATGAATGAAAGAGGAACATCAAAGAAAAATAAAAATTCTAAGAGAACACTATGAAAAATTATATACCAAAACTGTAAAACTGGAAGAAATGGACAAATTCGTAGACAGTCAATGCCTAAAATCAAACAGAAAGAAATAGAAATTTTGAACATATATATAACCAGTGAATAAATGAATCAGTTATCAAAAATCTCCCAACAAATAAGAATCCTGGGCCAGATGACCTCCCAGGGGAATTCTACCAGTCATTTAAATCAGAGTTAATACCTATTCTTTGCAAATTGTTCCAAAAAATAGAAATGGATTGGATTTCAGTGTCTGTTTCCTTCCCATATTGGGAAAGTTCTGGGCTATAATTTGTTCAAGTTCCCCTTCAGCGCCTTTCTCTCTTTCTTTTTCTTCTGGAATTCCTTTGATACGGATATTGTTCCATTTGATTGTATCACTCAGTTTTCAAATTCACCTTTTCTGCTCCTGGAACAATTGATCTCTCCTTTTCTCAGCATCCTCTTTTTCTATAATTGTGTCTTCTTATTCACCTATTCTCTTCTCTGCCTCTTCAATCTGTGCAGTGGCTGCCTCCATTTTATTATGCACCTCATTTGTAGCATTTATTAATTCATCACAACTAATTTTAAAGTCCGTAGTCTTCGTAGCAACAGTTTCTCTGATGTCTTCCATGCCTTTTTCAAGCCCAGCAATTAATTTTATGACAATTGTTCTAAATTTTTGTTTCGCTATGTTGCTTATATCTGTTTTGAGCAATTCTGTAGCTGTGACTTCTTCCTGGAATTACTTTAGAGGAGAGTTTTTACATTTAATCATTTTTGCTAGCTCTGTGTCTCTTGTCAGTTTTAAAAGCTTGTTATGCTCTCTGCACCTGTGAGTCTTTCTATATTAAAGGAGGCTCAGTGGCTGTCCAGGGCCTGTCCATTTGGGAGGTGTTCTTTTAATGGTGTCCCTTGGTCTCTCTTGTGCCTTTGTTTATTTTATTTCCCTACTCGTATTGAAATTTGGGACTCTCCGCCATGTGTATTTTGGCTTGTTTCTTGAGGTAGCCCTGAAAAGGAAAACAGACAGAAAGACACAGGAAACAAAAGCACGAAAACCAGAGACAAGACAAACAAACAAGCAAACCAGAAGTGAAAAAAAGGGGAGGGGGAGATAACAAAAGACAGAGGACAGTCTAAAAGCGTAAAACCAGAAATCCCAGCTACAAATAAAGAGCACAGTGGAGGCAGTGCTGATGGAAGAGCATATACAAAGAGTGAAGTGACAGGAATGGGGAGGAAGTGAAATTAAATATTGACTGGGCAGAGAGACAAAAACGCTTAATTCAGAGACAGAAAGAGGAGAATATGGTAGGAGTGGGGGCGGGGGAGAAAAACGAAGATAATGTTACCCAAAGAAACTATATAGTCTATTATTACAGAGAAAGAGAAAGGAAGGTCGTGACAGAGGTATAGAATATGTATCAAGAGAATGGATTAAACTACACTAAGCAAACCAATGACCAGTGTGCCCAGTCCAGCAGAGAGGAGAGATAAGAATGCAATAAGGGTAAATATATCTGAATAGCAAGAATTGATCTAGAGTTAATCACAGCAATGCATCAATGTTGGTCTTGCCTGGGTTTGGGGGGGGGAAGGCAGCTCTCCAGCACCATGGTTATGGTTTGGTGTAGGCAGGTCTTGTCTCCACTGCGCTTCCCCCCCACCCCCCACCCCCGTCTGCTCCTTGAGGACACACCTTGGTGGTTGTGGGGAGAAAAATGGCGGCACCCCAGTCCCTTCTTGAACCAAGCATTGCAACTAATTCTTTTGGGTCAGATCTCCCAGTTCCATGGGTGTAGCCAAGGTCGGCAGAGTTGTATTTCCCAAGCCCTCCTTCCTTTCCAGATCTTAGTCTGTGTACTTTCATACCTCTTGAAATGTACTCCCTCAGGCTGAGTGGCTTCTAAGCCAGGGATCAAGTAGGGGGAGTAGGGGAACAGTTTCTCCTGGCACTGCCTGGGATCAGGGTGCATAGCCCAAGGAAAACACCACAGCCAGAGAAAAAAATCTCTCTCCAAACACAGTGTGGTTATGGAAGGGATGATAGGATACCTCTCCTTCCCTGGTTGAGTTTTTTCTCTTCTCCAGAGACAGTTTATAGCAGTTTCAGCTGCTCTTTCTCTTCCCTTCCTCTCTCTGCAGATCTCCGTGGATGGGGCTCCCTCCCTTCCGTGCTTCTGGGTCCCTGCCGGTTTTTATCTTCCTCAGTTTGCAATCACATGCCTACTTAGTGGATTCTGTCTCTTCCTCCCAGACTCGTGCAGTTCAGTGTCTTATGGCTTCAGTCCTTTCTGGTTTTAGAGATGTGGTCTGGCAAAAAAGTACGGAGCTCCCTACTTCTCTGCCATCTTGCCGGGATGTCTCTGGCTTTCTTTTTCAACATTTCTTTTGATATTCAGGGATTTTTCTGGTTTCATAGAAATTTTAGAATTGTTTGTTCTAGCTCTGTGAAGAATGCTAGTGTTTTTTGATAAAGATTGCATTGTATGTGTAGATTGTTTTGGGTAGTATCAATATTTTAATATTTGTTCTTCCAATCCATGAGCTTGGAATGGTTTTCCATTCATTGTGTCTTCTTCAAGTTCTTTCATAAACTTTCATAGTTTTCAGTGTATAGATTTTTTTATGTCTTTGTTTAGGCTTATCCCTAGGTATTTTATGGTTTTTGGTGAAATTGTAAATGGGATAGATTCCTCAATTTTTATTTCAACTGTTTCATTATTGGTGTATAGAAATGCCACAGATTTCTGTATGTTAATCTTACAACCTGTGACTTTGCTGAATTCACATATTAGCTCTATCAGTTTTTTGGTGCAGTATTTTAGGTTTTACAAGTAGGGTATTATGTCATCAGGGAAGAGTGAACATTTCAATTCTTCCTTGCCAAATTGGATGATTTTATAATTTTTTGTTGTTGAGGCTAGGACTTCCAACACTATGTTGAACAACAGTGGTGAGAGTGTACATCTCTGTCACATTCCTGACCTTTGGGGGAAAGCTCTCAGTTTTTCCTGATTGAGGATAATATTAACTGTGGGTCTTTTATATTTGGCCTTTATGATCTTGAGGTATCTTTCTTGAATCCCTACTTTCTTGAATTTGATTTTTTTTGTTTTTGTTTGTGTGTGTGTGTGGTTTTTTTTTTGCTTGTGTGTTTGTTTTTAATCAAGAAATAATCCTAGGGACATCTGGCTGGCTCAGTTGCTTAAATGTCTGACTTTGGCTCAGGTCATGATCTCACCATTTGTGAGTTTAATCCCTGCATCAGCCTCTGTGCTTACAGCTCAGAGCCTGGAGACTGCTTCAGATTCTGTGTCTCTTTCTTTCTTGGCCCCTCCCTGCTCGCACTCTGTTCTGTCTCCCTCCCCAAAATAAGTGAACATAAAATATTTTTTAAAGATAGAAGGAATGCTATATTTTGCAAATGCTTTTCCTGTATTTATTGAGAAGATCGTATGGTTCTTATCCTTCTTATTCTTAATGTGATATATCACTTGATTGATTTGTGGATTTTGGACCAGCCCTGCAACCCAGGAATAAATATTACTCATTCATAGTATACAATTATTTTAATGTATTGTTGCAATTCGTTTGCTAATATCTTGTTGAAGATTTTTGCATCCATGGTTATCAGGGAAATTGGTTTATAATTCTCCTTTTTAGTGGGGTCCTTGTATGGTTTTGGAATTAAGGTAATGCTGGCTTCATAGAAAGAGTTTGGAAGTTTTCCTTCCATTTCTGTTTTTTGGAACAGCTTCAAAGAATAGGTGTTAACTCTTCTCTAATTCCCATGAAAAGCCATCTGACCCTGGACTCTTGTTTGTTGGGAAATTTTTGGTAATTGATTCAATTTCTTTACTGGTTTGAGGTCTGTTATAATTTTCTGTTTGTAAGTGTTTCCGTTTGGTCATTTGTGACTTTTTAGGAATTTGCCCATTTCTTCCAGATGCCTCAGTTGTTGGCATATACTTGCTCACAATATTCTCTTATTATTGTTTGTATTTCTGCAGTGTTGTTGGTAATCTCTTCTCTTTCATCCGTGATTTTATTTATTTGGGTCTTTACTGTTTTCTATTTGATAAATCTTCTTGGAGGGTTAATTTTGAAACTTTAAAAATTTATTCAAAGAACCAGCTCTTAGTTGATCTCTTCTACTTTTTTTACATTTCAATACCATTGATTTCTGCTCTAGTCTTTATTATTTTCCTTCTGCTGCTTTTTTTGGTTTGATTTACTCTTCTTTTCCCAGGTCCTTTAGGTGTAAGATTTGGTTGTACATTTGAGACATTTTTCCTTCTTTAGGAAGGCCTGGATTGCTATACACTTCTCTCTTATGATTGCATTTGCTGCATCCCAGAGGTTTTGGACAGTTGTGTTTTTCATTCTCATTGCATATATGTATTTTTAAATTTTCTCTTTTTAATTTTTTGTTAACCCATTCATGGATGTTCTTTCATGTCCAAGTATTCATGGCCTTTCAAAAATTTTCCTTGTGGTTGAATTCAAATTTCATAATGTTGTGATCTGAAAACATGCATGGTTAGATATCAATCTTTTTGTACCTGTTGAGGGCTGATTTGTGAACCAGTATGTGATCGATTCTGAAGAATGTTCATTGTGCACCAGAGAAGAAGGTATATTCTGCTGCTTTAAGATGAAATTTTTTGAATATATCTGTTAGGCCCATCTGGTCCAGTGTGGCATTCAAAGTCATTGTTTCCTTATTGATTTTCTGCTTAGATGATCTGTCTATTGCTTGAAGTTGGGTATGAAAGTCTACTACAATTACAGTATTATTATCAATGAGTTCATTTTGTTTGTGATTAACCGGTTTATACATTTGTGTTCCTCTAAATTGGGGGCATAAATATTTACAATTGTTACATTTTCTTGGTGGATCCCTTAATTATGATATAATGCTCTCTTCATCTTTTGTTACAGTCTTTGTTTTAAAATCTAGTTTGTTTGATGTAAGTATGCTTCTCTGGCTTTGTTTTGAAGTCCATTAAGCATAATATATGGCTCTCCATCCCCTTACTTTCAATCTACAGGTGTTTTTAGGTCTAAAATAGTCCCCTGGTAGGGAGAATAGAGATGGGCCTTGTTTTCTTAAATCTGTTATTATACCCTATGTCTTTTGATTGGAGCACTTAGTTCATTTACATTTAAAATGATTATTGAAACATATGAATTTAGTGCCATTGTGTTGCCTGCACACTTTATGTTTGTGGTATGGTTCTTTGGTCCTTTTTAGTATTTGTTGCTTTTGGTCTTTTTTGTTTTGTTTCATATTTTCTTCACTCAAATAGTAACCCTTGCAATTTCTTGCAGGGCTGCTTTATAGTGGTCACAAGCTCCTTTAGTTGCTTTTGTTATTGTTGTTTGTCTGGGAAACTCTTTATCTTTCCTCCTATTTTGAATGACAGCCTTGCTGTATAAAGAATTCTTGGCTGCATATTTTTCAAATTCAGCACATTGAATATATCTCACCACTCCTTCTGGACTCCCAAGTTTCTGTGGACAGATCTGCTGTGAGTCTGACCTCTCTGTCCTTGTAGGTTAAGGATTTTTTCCCCTGGCTTATTTGATAATTCTTTACTTGCCTGTGTGTTTTGTGAACTTGAATATGATATGCCTTGGTGATGGTCAGATTTTGTTGAATCTAATGGGAGTTCTCTGTGCTTCTTGGATTTTGATGTCTGTGTCCTTCTCCAGATTAGGAATGTTTTCAGCTATAATTTGCTCACATAAATCTGCCCCCTTTTCTCTTCTTCTTTTGGGACTCCTGTGATTCAAATTTAATTCCTTTTTAATAAATCACTGAGTTCTCTAAGTCTTGTATCTTGATCTTTTGTCTTTGTTTCCCTCTTTTATTTCTGCTTTATTTTTTCCATAATTTTATTTTCTATATCACTGACACATTGCTCTGCTTCATCTTCCCTTGCCTTTCCAGCATCCATTCAAGATTGTGTCTTGCTTATAGCATTTTCATTTTGGCCTGAATAGATTTTAGTTCTTTTATCTTCACAGAAAGGGATTCTCTAGTGACTTAAATGCTTTATATTTTTATAAACATAGTTTTAAATTCTAATTCAAACATCTTACTTATATCTGTGTTGATTAAGTTTCTTATTATCACCACTTCCTGTTCTTTCTTTTGGGATGAAATCCTCCATCTTGTCATTTTGGAGGAATAAAAATAATAATAAAATAAAAAATTAAAATTAAAAAAGTTAAAAACAAAACAAAAAATCAAATAAAGGAAACTAAATCCTAGGTGTGTTTCAGTCTGCTTATTGAGAGAACCTTGTTAGAATAAAAAAAAAAAAGAAAAGAAAAGTTAAAAAAATTAAATAATAAAATAAAATTAAATTAAATTAAAAATAATTTTAAATAAAAAGATTAAGAATTTACTTTTTCTGTATCCATGAAAAAGAAAGAAAGAAAAAAGAAACAACAATAAGGAAAAACAAAACAAAGAAAATGAACAAATAAATGAACTAGCAAACAGAGTAAAACCAGGATAAATTACATCCAGTTTCTCCTAGAACTGAAAATTTGGACCACTCTATAGTCCTTACCTAGGCTAATTAGCAAGGGGAAACAACTTGTGCTCCTCTTCTGGGGGATGTGCCTGAAGGGTACAGGTGAGCAAGGTTTTGTGTAGTGGCTCCTTTCTCCACTTGGTGGCACTACTTAACTTAGTGGCACCAATACATGGGCACATGCATGTGTGCCCTGGAGAAAAATGGCTTCACTGAGCTCCCTAGTCTCTGGAACAGGAACGTTGCACCCTTACCTACCTGTGTACAAGCATCTCTTCTTTGCTTCAGGCCACTATCTGCTCTACGCCTCTACTCTTTTCCTGTCGGATCTGTCTGCCTGACACATGGCACTTCCCTCTAGAGTTTTATCTCAGATTGGGCTGTGTTTCAAAATCCCACACTTCAGAGACTCCCATGGCTTGGAGCTGCAATGATTCTCTGTTGGGAGGATCTCACCAACCAATGACTGGATGCCTGCTTGTCCCAGAAAATGTTTGCAAAGTCGTGTGACTGCACAGGTGTTGCAGCTCAGAGTTTATGGTAAATTGCACACAGACACCACCAGAGTTTGCTGCCTCAAAAGCTTTTTATCTTCATGAGATTTCAATAGTTCATTTTGTTTTGTTTTCCTTGCCTTCGGAAACATGTCTAGGATGCAGTTGCTGTGGCCAAGGTCAAAGAGGTTGTTGCCTGTTTACTCCTTAGGAATATTATGGTTTCCTGTCTCACATTTGGGTCTTTCCTCCAGTTTGGGTTTACTGTTGTGTATGGTGTAAGAAAGTGGTCCAGTTGTTCATTCTTCTGCATATTGCTGTCCAGTATGCCCAACACCATTTGCTGAAGACAGTCTTTTTTCCATTGGTTATGCTTTCCTGCTTTGTCAAAGATTAGTTGGCCGTTTATTTGTGAGTCTATTTCTAGGTTTTCTTTTCTTTTCCATTGAACGATGTATCTGTTTTTATGCCAGTACCATACTGTTTTGATGGTTACAGCCTTGTAGTATAGCTTAAAGTCCAGAAATGTGATGTCTTCAGATTTTTTTTCAACATTACTTTAGCTATTTTGGGTCTTTTCTGGTTCTATACAAATTTTAGAATTGTTTATTCTTGCTTCATGAAGAATGTTGTTGTTATTTTGATAGGGATTGCATTGAATGTGTAGATTGCTTTGAGTAGTATATACATTTTAACAATACTTTTCTTCAAACCCATGAACATATCATGGTTTTCCATTTGTTTGTTTCTTCTTCAATTTCTTTCATAAGCTTTCTATAGTTTTCAGCATACAGATCTTTAACCTCTTTGGTTAGATATATTCCTAGTTATTTCATCGTTTCTGGAGCAATTGTAAATGGAATGATTCTTTGATTTCTCTTTCTGTTGCTTCATTATTGGTGTAGAGAAATGCAATAAACTTTTGTATGTTGATTTTATATCCAATGATTTTGCTGAATTCATGTATCAGTTCTAGCAGTTTTTTGTGGAGTCTTTTGGGCTATCCATATAGAATATGGTATCATCTGCAAAAGTGAAATTTTGACTTCTTCCTTGTCTATTTAAATGCCTTCTCTTTATTTGTTATTGTTGTTGTTGTTGTTGTCTAATTTCTGAGGCTTGGACTTCTAGTACTATGTTGAACAACAATGCTGAGAGTGGACATCCCTGTTGTGTTCCTGACCTCAGGGTGAATGCTCTCAGTTTTTCCCCATTGCAAATGACATTAACTGTGGGCCTTTCATATATGGCCTTTATGATCTTGACGTATGTTCCTATATCCCTACCTTTTTGAGGGTTTTTATCAAGAAACAATGCTGCATTTTGCCACATGCTTTTTCTGCATCTATTAAGAGAATCATATGGTTCATATCCTTTCATATCCTTTCTGGTGTATCAAGTTGATTAATTCGTGAATATTCCACAAGCCCCAGAGCCAGGAACAAATTCCACCTGACCATGGTGAATAATTCTTTTAATGTACTGTGGAATTTGACTTGCTAGTATCTTATTGAGAACTTTTGCATTCATGTTCATCAGGGATATTGGCTTGTAACTCTGCGTTTTAGTGGGGTCTTTGCTTTTGGAATTCAGGTAATGTTGGCTTCACAGAATGAGTTTAGAAGCTTTCCTTCCATTTCTGTGTGTGTGTGTGTGTGTGTGTGTGTGTGTGTGTGTGTGTGTGTGTGTGAGAGAGAGAGAGAGAGAGAGAGAGAGAGAGAGAGAGAGAGAGAGAGAGAGAGAGATTGAGAATAGGTATTAACTCTTTCAAATTTCTGGTAGAATTCCTCTGGGAAGACATCTGGCCCAGACTCTTGTTTGTTAGAAGATTTTGATAACTGATTCAGTTTCTTTGCTGGTTATGGACCTGTTCAAATTTTCTAATTCTTCCTGTTCGAGTTTTGGTAGTGTGTGAGTTTCTAGGAATTTGTCCATTTCTCCAATTACACAGTTTGTGAACATACAATTTTTCATAGTATTCTCTTATAATTGTTTGTATTTCTGTGGCATTGATTGTTATCTCTCATATTTCACTTGTGATTTTATCTATTAGGGTCTTTTTTTTTATAAGTCTGATTAGGGGTTTATCACTTTTGTTTTTCTTTCAAAAGACCAGTTCTTTTTTTTATTATTGATCTGTTCTATTGTTTCTTTTTCTATATCATTTGTTTCTGTTCAAATCTTTATTATTTCCCTTTTCTGTTGCCTTTGGGCTGTATTTGCTACTCCTTTTCTAGTCCTTTAGGTGTATGGTTAGGTTGTGTATTTGAGATCTTTCTTTCTTCTTGAGATAGGCCTGAATTACAATGTACTTTCCTCTTAAGACTGCCTTTGCTGCATTTCAGTGTTTGGACTGCCATGTTTTTATTTTCATTGGTTTCCATGTATTTTTAAAAATCTCTTCTTTAATTTCAGGTTAACTCATTCATTTTTTTAAACTAGGATATTCTTAAGCCTCCATGTATTTGAGGGCTTTCCAAATTTTTTGCTTGTGGTTTATTTCAAGTTTAATTGTGTGGTGACATAAAAAAACTGCATGGTATTATCTCGGTCTTTTTGTACCTGTTGAGGGATGATTTGTGAACCAGTAGGTGATCTATTCTGGAGAATGCTCACTGTCCACTGGAGAAAAATGTGTATTCTCCTGCTTTAAGATGCAATTTTCTGATTATATCTGTTAGGCCCATCTAGTCAAGTGTGTCATTCAAAGGCATTGTTTCCTTGTTGATTTTCTGCTTAGATGATATGTCTATTGCTGTAAGTTGGGTATTAAAGTCTCCTACAATTGTGGTATCATTATCAATGAGTTTCTTCATGTTTGAGATTAACTGTTTTATATATTTGTGTGTTTAAGATGGCATAAATATTTACAATTGTTAGATCTTCTTACTGGATAAACACCTTAATTATGAGGTAATGGTCTTCTTTATCTCTTGTCGCATTTGTTCTTTGAAATTTAGTTTGTCTGATATAAAAATGGCTCTTCTGGCTTTATTGTAATGCCCATTAGCATTATAGATGGTTCTCTATCCTTTCACTTTCAATCTGAATATTTCTGTGTCTTTAAAATGAGTCTCTTGTAGGCAGCATATAAATGGGTCTTGCTCTTTATCCATTCTGATACCCTACATATTTTGATGAGGGCATTTTGTTTATTTACATTCAGAGTGATTATTAAAAAATATGAATCTAGTACCATTGTGTTGCCTGTAGAGCTTGTGTTTGTTGTGATGTTCTCTGGTCCTTTGTAGTTGTTTTTTTTTTTTTTTTTGCCTTCTTGTTCTTGTTTTGTTTTCTTTTTTCCCCACCACTCTAAGAGTCTCCTTAAAATTTCTTGCACAGCTGGTTTAGTGGTCTTTAATTCATTTAGTTTTTGTGTGGGAAACTCTTTATCTCTACTATTCTGAATGACAGCCTTGAAATACAAAGATTTCTTGGCTGTATATTTTCTCATTCATCATATTGAAAATTTCCTACCATTCCTTTCTGGCCTGCCAAATTTCAGTGGACTGGTCTGCTATTAGCGTTATGTGTCTACCTTTGTAGGTTAAGTACCTTTTCCCGTAGCTAATTTCAGAATTCTCTGTTTATCTTTGTACTTTGAAAGTTTCGCTTTGATATGTTGTGCTATTGACCTGTTGTCATTGATTTTGAGGGGAGTTCTCCATGCATCTTGGTCTTGAATATCTGCTTCCTTCCCCCAGATTAGGAAATTTCTCAGCTATAATTGGTTCAAATAAACCTTCTGTTCCTTTATCCCCACTATTTTTCTTCTGGGATTCCTATGATACAGATATTGTTTCGTTAAATGGAATCACTTAATTCTCTCAATCTCCCCTGTCATCTAAAAATTTCCTTTCTTTTTTTTCATTCAATTTCATTATATTCCATAATTTTATCTTCTATATCACTTATTCTCTCCTCTGCTTCTTCAATCTTCTTTTTCACTGTATCTAGTTTGTTTTGCATCTCAGCTATATAATTTTTTCTTTAATACTGACTAGTTTTTTGTTCTTTTTCTCTGCAGCAGGGGTTATTCCGGTGTATTCTATGCTTTTTTTCAAGCCCAACTAGTAGTTTTATGATTGTTCTAAACTCTTGTTCGGAAATATTGTTTGTATCTGTTTTGGACAAGCTCTGGCTGGTTATGATTTCTTCTTGACCTTTCTTTTGGGAGAGAATTCCTTAGTTTTGTCATTTTGGCTAAGTTTTTGTCTTCTGTGTGTTTTAAAAGATTGTTATATTTCCTGCATCTCAGAGTACTGCTATAATAAAAAGATATCTTTCAATGTCCAGGGCCTGGCACTTCAGGAATTGTTTTTGGTTTATGCTGTGTGCATTCTGCTGTTGCATTTTGACAGCTCTTTCCCAATGGTCAGTCCTCTGCAGAGCAACTCCTTGCTTGGAGTAATGGAGTGTTTGGATCTTTAACTAGGTGTGCTTTGATTTGTTTGTTGAAGTAAACCTGGGAAAAAAGTGGAGGAAGCCTAATCCCAAAAAGAGAGGAAAGGAAAGGGAACACAAGAAAACCAAAAAGAGAATCCAAAATCTATAAGGCTGATTCCACAGAAAAAGGAAGAAAAACAAAGGGAAAAAAAGAAGAGAAAGAAAAAGAATAAAAAAGCCTGATCCACAAAAGAGTAAAGGAAATGAAAACAAAAGAGAAAAAAAAAAAAAAAACCAAGAACCCGTTAATCTGATTCCAAAAGAAAAAAAGAAAGGAACAAAGCAAAAAAGAAGTGTAAATGTCATTTTGATGCGCTGAATTTTCAGTGCACTTCGTGCATGCGTGGTGCTGGTTGTGCTGGTCTTCTGGAGGAGATGTCTTCTGCTTTGGCTTGGAATCAGTCTTAAAGGACTTGGAACCGCATAGATCCATTCCCCTCCACATACGTGCTCCCCTCCTATGGAGTAGAACCTGTCTATCCTGTGTGAAGTCTTCTGTATCTAAGAAACAGTTCCATACCTGCACAGTACATGGAATCTGTGGTGTAGCACCACTAATAGCAGCCAAAGTTTATTCCCTCTGGGAGTGTTTCTGTCTCCTACTGATAAAGATTTTTGGTTGGCAGGGTCTTTTGTCCTTGGGAGGCAATAATCCCTCTTTCAAAGTACTCCACGAAAGAAAATGTTCTCTCTTAGTCCACCCCAGATATCCGCTATGCATTCTGGGGCCAACTCCCTCATCCCCAGGAAAGCATGCGACAGCTCTGCTCCAGGGAAAGTCTGGAGCTTCCAAAATCTGAGTTTAAGCTCCAAACACTGCTGAAAAAAAACAAAACAAAACAAAACTGGGACACTTAGTACTTCGTGCTAGCCAGTCTGTGGTCCAGAGAGGTTTTCCTCTTGTGTGAACTGAATGCAAAACCTTCTCAAATCCTCTGTTTTTCTTTCCCTTTTGTCTCTC
Organism: Mungos mungo; assembly: GCA_004023785.1. Taxonomy (NCBI): domain Eukaryota; kingdom Metazoa; phylum Chordata; class Mammalia; order Carnivora; family Herpestidae; genus Mungos; species Mungos mungo. The sequence continues at coordinate 6,794 of PISW01014675.1, read as the reverse complement.
CACAGAAATTTTTCCTTCCCCTCCATTGTACCCTTTTTTTCTCTCCCACAATTCATTTTCATGCACCTTGCACCTTCCAAGCTCTCTTCCTCCAACTGTGGAGATCCTTCTGCCATTCTGCAGATCAATTACCTGGATGTTCTTAGGGATCTGACCTCCATACAGCTGTGTTTGAGGGATGAGGAAAGCCCAGCATCCCTCTACTTCTCTGCCATCTTAATTCTTCCCCCAGCACCAGCTTTCTTATAATATTACAAAACATGAGTGAATTTGCATACCCCATACATTGACACAAAACTATTGTTTTGTAACTATTGAAAATTAAAGTGCTGCACTATTGATCAAAATGTTCAATATATTAGAGGTTAAACTCATTTTAATACTTTAAAAAAGGATGAACATACTAAAAAGAAATTTCTCATTTGAGCAGCTTTTCCAAATACTCTTTAAATATGAGATAATATTCTTACAAAAGCTGTAGTACAAAATTTGACTTTCTCCTATGTGCATAATGGTACCTAAGAGTAGCACTAGGAAAGAATGAAAAATTAATAGAGCTTCTAAATTTAAATATAGTTCTTAACAAGTGACATTAAATTTCTAATCTTACTAACATTTACATATTAGAACAATATACATTAAATATTTTAAAGAATATAAATATAGACTTTTTCTTTATTTTTATAAATTTTTTTGTTTTGTTTTTTTTTATTTGTTTTTGAGAGACAGGAAGAGACAATGCGAGCAAGGGAGGGTCAGAGAGAGAGAGGGAGACACAGAATCTGAAGCAGGCTCCAGGCTCTGGGCTGTCAGCACAGAGCCTGACACGGGGCCCGAACAGACTTTTTCTTAATTGTGAAAAGTTTTTTTTAATGTTTTATTTATTTTTGATACAGACAGAGCATGAGAGAGGGAGGGGCAGAGAGAGAAGGAGACACAGAAATGGAAGCAGGCTCCAGGCTCTGAGCTAGCTGTCAGCACAGAGCCTGACGCAGGGCTTGAACCCACGAACGTGAGATCTGACCTGAGCCGAAGTCGGAGGCTTAACCGACTGAGCCACCCAGGCCCCCCAATTGTGAAAAGTTTTGAATGAAAAAAGATTTCAAGGAACATATTTTTGACAAATTCTACAAAAATAAATGCTAATAAGTCCAAATGTTTTGATTTCACACAAATATTTTTTATCATCCACATAGTTCATTTTTTCAAACATTATAATTGTATAGTGTACACACTATAGTAAATGTTAATCAGCCATATTTACTATATTGTTGATAGATTTGAAGAGGTTATAATATATAGTTACCCTAGAAGCATACATTTTTCTACAGCAGAGGGAAAATCCTCAAAATGGTAACACTTTTAGTTTGTTCAATCTCTTTTGCTATTCCTTTGGAGGAGATATAATAGATTTGTTTTGCCTTTGAATGTCATGTTTGGCACTATGCATAAAGTACATTATTTCAAGTGGGGAAAGAACTAATGCTTCCACAGGAAGAATGACATAGGTATATCTACAATTATTACTTTTGAAGGAAATTAGAGAGAATGCATTTTACATCAAAGGATAGTTTAAGCCAAATAAATCAAGTTATAAGCACCCTATGCAAATGTTTTCTCCATGAGAAAGAACTGAAGCCACTATACACAGACCACTATCAACACATCAGCTCAAGAGAAAATCAAAACCTAATTTAATATCATGGAAAAATGAAGTGTTCTAGAATTTAGATAAATTTAAATTAATTTAATATTCACATTAACTTGTTATGTAGTCTTTGTGACTAATTGATATAACCAAACAACTCACACCCGATTTTATTTTAATGTTTAAAGTGATACCCACATATAAAATTTCACTTGGAAAGTATGGTGTGTATATAAATTTTCAATTTTCCATCGGTATCATAATGATTTAGAAGGTTTGATTTAATTGTTATTATAACAGTTAATATTAGGACTGGTTTTCTATTAAAGCATTGCTCTAAAATACATCTAAATATAAAAATGAGTAGTTTCATGATTGTTTTAAATATTTGATTAAAAATCTATAATAGTTCATTAATAAAACCACCTTTAATCTTTTGAGGTTAATGTAGTGTGCAGTAATTATGCTCTCTAAAAGAAAAAAAGTAAAAGAGAGAGAGTGGGTGGCTCAGTTGATTAAGTGTCTGACTTTGGCTCAGGTCATGATCATATGGTTTGTGAGTTCGAGCCCTGGCTCGGGCTGTGTCCTGACAGCTAGCTCAGAGCCTGGAGCCTGTCTTCAGATTCTGGCCTCCCTCTCTCTCGGTCCTTTCCTTGCTCATGCTCTCTCTCTCTTTCTCTCAAAAATAAAAATAAAACATAATTTTTTTTTTTAACAAAAACAAGACTCTTCTTGGAGACCACTGACCAGACCTGGAACACTGAACTAGGAATATAATTGTCTAAGATGGTACACTTTTTTTTTTTAAACAATGTATACTCAATTAATAAGAATTTCAAAATTAGAAAAGCCTTTGACTATGCAAACATTTGGGTATGTTCATTCAGCTTCTTACATATAGTAGGTAGACAGTAGAGTTCTTTACACAATAATAATCCATAAGAAGAAGAATCTCAGATATTTTTTTCAAATTTTATTTATTTTGAGAAATAAAGAAAGAAAAAGAGAGAGAGAAATCCTTAAGCCCAAGCCCAATGTGCAGCTTAACCTCACAAATCGTGAGATCATGACCTGAAGTAAAATCAAGCATCAGACACTCAACTGACTGACCCACCAACGTGCCCCAAGAATCTCAGATCTTTAGCAACGTTTTCACTTGCTGAATCCTCTACTAATGAAGCAATTTTCTATGTCAAAATAACATTAAAGTTTCCTTCACCAACCATTTCAAGTGTAGTAGCTTCCCCCCCTCCCCTGGTGGTGGCTGACTTACTGCAGCAGACGTTACAGAATTCATATGTTTTCAATATATAAAAATAAAGACACTTGGTGAGAATTTATGAAATACAGTCAGATCCATTTTTTTTTTTCTGTTCCAAAACAAACATCTACTTCAGGCATTAATTTCATTTTACCCTGTACTTGAGTTAAACATTATACTGCTGAAATCTGGTTTCTTTTTCCATTAACCTTCTTGTCTTCAGGGTGATAGAATTTATACCTCTCTGCTTCTTCATACTTCTCAAGTAATTAGAGAGAACCAGTTTTTGAAATCCCTTATCTGCCAATGTTCTTCAATAAAGGAAAATTTGACTAATGTCGTATATGAATTAATGCAACAAAAGTGTTCCCAGCACCAGTGAAATTATTCCAAGTGTCATGAGTGTTCACTTTCTATTGCTGAAATTGTTGCCAAATTGTCAGTACCTGTCCTCATCTGCCTATGTGGAAAAATAAAAAGACTATATAGCATGGAAGGAGCATTGACTAAAGGAAGGAAATAATGTAGCTTAAAAAAATTTTTAATGTTTTTATTTATTTTGGGGAGAGAGAGACACACACACACACAGAGCATGAGCAGGGGAGGGTCAGAAAGAGAAGGAGTCACAGGATCTGAAGACAGGATCCAGGCTCTGAGCTAGCAGTCAACACAAAGCCCGACGTGGGGCTTGAACCCAGGAACTGTGAGACCATGACCTGAGCCAAAGTTGGACGCTTAACCAACTGAGCCACCCAGGTGCTCCAGTAATATAGCTTTTAAAATTGAAGGCACTTCCTTTTTTCTACTCTTACTCTGATAGTCCCTCAAAAGAACAATGGTTCTGACGCATTTACAATCATGACATAGTTTAGAAAGATGTCTTTTCTTATGTTTTCATAGGTAACTAATGAATAGGATATTTACATCTGGAACCTGGGTGGAGAATGAATACAGAATGTAAATGTTTCCTGTGTAAATATCTGGAACTTATTTTACTGTAAATAAATACCACACATTCACTTTTCTTTGGCTGGTTCTCTTCCCTGGGAGATGTTACAGAAATCAATGAAATCTCAGCACATTTTCTAGACTTATTAAATATTCAATACAAGAGATACTCAATAATCATTCACAGAATTTTGATAAACAACACCAGTATTTTTTACTATGCTAGCTTTTCATCCATACTATTCTTCACTGGTCTGCCTTGGTCTGTTACTCTTTACTCTTCACCCCTGATACAATTAATCTATTTTCATTGTGTCTTTTTGCAAGTGTATCCACTCTAATAGCTATTAATTGATCTTACATGTGACCTTACTAATAATGCATCCTTTAATATTCTTAAATTCAGTATTCAAAATTAATTCAACTTGAAAAATTTAATTTGTCTTCCTGTTGCTGCTTATATTGACTTAATCTCTTTTCTCTACTGCAATATAAAGGGGAATAATGATGTCTACTCTTATCTTTATTTTTTATTCAATTTAAAAAGTTTCCATTAAAATTAACTGGCTTAGATGTAATTACAGTGAATTTGATGGTTAAAATTACAGTTTCACATATTTAACATGGGGATATATTTTTATTCTGCTAACTCTTAACCTTTGCCAGGGGTCCTTCTAAAAAAAAGTACCAGAAGTGAGCATTTTTTCACATATATTTCTCTTCATACACATTAAAAACGAAGTATGTGGTAAGTTACTTCATATATTTTCTGGGTTTCATGGTGGTTGGGTTGCCTAATTGCTAGAGCATATTTTCATGGTACATGAAAGTGAGCAAGCAGGAAAATTATATTAGTTCCCATTCAATTCACTAATCTATACTTTCCCTGTCATGTACGTTCCAGGTTCCTTTAAAGCATAGTTTCAGTTAGTACAAGGAACAATAAGTAAGTCAGGTTGCATAAACAAGCACAATACATACCAACCTGTAATAGACTGAAGGAAGAAATCACAAATTATCAGCAAGAAACAGTTGGAACTAGGCTTGAGGTAAACAAACACACAAACAATATGTCAGCCATGATAAAGAGTGTAAATTTGAACAGATGTCACTTCTAGCGCAGCAGCAGGCAGATTAAACAAAATTGGCTTTGGATAAAATCCAACAGAGAGGAAGAAAATATGAAGTCTATAGAAGCACAGTGTCCAGCAGCTCTTCTGTAGTAATCATACCTCAGCTGAGTAGAAAGAAACAAACACCTATTGCTTTAAAAAAAATCAACAAAACTCAAGATGATCAAATGAACTAAAAGTGTGGGGTTTTTTGAAAGACACAAGATCCAATAGAGTCTGTATTCAATAGTCTATATAAATAGAAAGCTGTAGTTGAGGTGCTCATTTATCAATCATCTCCATATATCATGACACTGATTAATGTGCTATTATTGTGTCATTAGCCAGACAATATTAGGAGGAGGTCCCATAAATATGTATGTATCTCAGAAATAAACCCAGGAATTTAGCTTAGTTTGATAGCTATTTAACTTGGTTTTGTCCAGGCCAATTATGGGTTTGGAGGCAACTCTAAAAAAACAAAAAAACAACGATTGTGTACATATATATCAGCATAGTTGTAATCACAATATAAATTATAGTTTTAAGAGATTACTTTTCAAGCCCCATCTTTTTGCACTCTTCCCTCCGATGTATCGAAGTCCCCTGAACACAATATATTCTCTCATATACAGCTTTTCTATTTTAAGCTGAACTGCCCATTTTTGGTTAATTTATCTAACCTGCAAAATATGTACAATGTGCCTAACATATAGAGTTTTGTAAGGATTAATTGTAATAACATAAGTTTAAACAGTAAACTAGAAAATGCTGTAGAAATGGTTGTAATTATTTTTCTAAATGTAAACATGAGAAACATGAGGACTTCAAATACATAGCATGTGTCTATGAGCAAGATAATAAGTAGTTACTTTTTCTTTCTGAGCAATTTCAACATACCAGACACTTTGCTAAATTCTTTGCATACCTCATCTCATTTAATTTTTTCCACACCTCAGTGAAGTAGGTACAATCACTATCTCATTTTACAAATGAGAAAACGGAGAGTCAAGATGGTTCAGTAACTTTTTCAAAGACAAATAGCTAGAATAGGATGTATTCAAGGTCTGTCTGAATCCAAAACACATGCTACCCTCCCTTGCCTCTAAGTGAATGGGTGAAACCAAGACATAACGTACTGTCCGTGTTAACTGTGTTAACTGTGTTAAGGAAACTACAGGCAAACATAGCTGAAATTCTTTACCTTTTCTCTTGTGTGATCTTTAAAAATAAAATGTTATTTAATTTTGTGTTCTTGTAAAATTGTTAGTGACTTTTTTTAATAGTTTATTGTCAAATTAGTTTCCATATAACACCGAGTGTTTCTCCCCACAAGTGCCCCCCACCATGACCATCACCCCCCTCCCCCCTCCCCCTCCCCCCTCAGTCCATGGTTCATCTCCAGTATTCAGTAGTCTCCCTTGATCTGTGTCCCTCACTCATCCCCACTCTCTTTCCCCCTTCCTCTCCCCATGGTCCCCTGCAAAGGTCTGTCCTGTTAGACCTATGAATGCAAACATATGGTATCTGTCCTTCTCTGCCTGACTTATTTCGCTTAGCATGACACCCTCAAGGTCCATCCACTTTCCTACAAATGGCCATATATCATTCTTTCTCATTGCTATATAATACTCCATTGTATATATATACCACATCTTCTTGATCCATTCATCAATTGATGGACATTTAGGTTCTTTCCATGATTTGGCTATTGTAGAAAGTGCCGCTATGAACATTGGGGTACATGTGCTCCTATTCCTCAGCACTTCTTTATCCCTTGGGTAAATCCCTAGCAGTGCTATTGCTGGGTCATAGGGGAGTTCTA
>PISW01014674.1:0-20076 GCA_004023785.1 Mungos mungo | reverse complement strand
TTTTTAAATAGTTTATTGTCAAATTAGTTTCCATACAACACCCAGTGCTCTTCCCCACAAGTGCCCTCCTCCATTACCACCACATCCCTTCCCCCATCCTCTCCCCCTTCAACCCTCTGTTCATTTTCAGTATTCAATAGTCTCTCAGGTTTTGCATCCCTCTCTCTCCCCAATTCTCTTTCCCCCTTCCCCTCCCCATGGTCCTCCATTAGGTTCTCCTGTTAGATCTATGAGTTCAAACATATGATATCTGCTCTTCACCACCTGACTTATTTCGCTTAGCATGACACCTGCGAGGTCCATCCACGTTGCTACAAATGGCCAGATTTCATTCTTTCTCATTGCCATATAGTACTCCATTGTATATATACCACATCTTCTTGATCCATTTATCAGGTGATGGAAATTTAGGCTCTTTCCATGATTTGGCTATTGTTGACAGTGCTGCTATTTTGAGACAGAGAGAGCCAGAGTGTGAGCAGGGGTCGGGGGATCAGAGAGAGAGAGGGAGACACAGAATCCAAAGCAGGCTCCAGGCTCTGAGCTAGCTGACAGCACAGAGCCTGACGCGGAGCTCGAACCCCTGAACCAAAGCCGGATGCTTTACCGACTGAGCCAAGCTGGTGCCCCGTACTTCAGCTTTAATAACTTCCATCTGAAAGGTGCTGATTTCCCTCAGGTTTTGTTTTCTTGGAGGTGTTTATATCTTTTAATTTCTAAAGGATAACTGCTGGATCGAGTATTCTTTTTTTTTTTTTTCTTTCAGCGCTATGATAATATTATCCTGTTCTCTCCTGCCTTCCAGGCTTTCTGCTGAGGAATCTGCAGAGCTTAATGCAGATTCCATTGTAGTTTACCATCCTTTTTTTGCTGCTTTTAAGATTCTCTATTTGTCTCTGACTTTGGATAGTTTTAATATAATGTGTCTTGGAGAAAGTAATTTTTTTAATTTAAAGAATGTTTTATAGAGAGAGAACAAGAAGGGCAAAGGGGCAGGATGAGTGGGGGAGAGAATCTTAAGCAGACTCCATGCCGAATGCAAAGCCTGACTCCAGGCTTGGTCCCATAATGCTGAGATCAAGATCCAAGCCACAGTCAAGAACCAGGTGCTCAACTGATTGAGTCACTCCGGTGACCCAGAGAAGAGAATTTTGTATTGAAATTATGGAGTAACCTATGAGCCTGATGAATATGAATATTCAAAACTCTCCCCAGGTTTAAGAATTTCTCAGACATTATCTCTTAAAATAAGCTTTCTTCTCCCTCCTTCTCTTATCTTTCTGTAATTGCATTAATTTGTACATTGTTTCATTTGATGGAATCCCATAGATCAGTGGCATTCTTCGCTCTTTTTCATTCTTTTTTCTTTATTCTTTTCTAACTCAGACATTTCAAACTTCTTATTTTCCAAATCACAGATTCTTTCTTTTATTTGATCTATCTGATGTAAATACTCTGTATTGGAAATTTAATTTCATTCATTGTATTCTTCAGCTCCAGAATTTGGTTCTTTTAATGATATATATCTGTTTTGCTAATCTTATTTTGTTCATATATGATTTTCCTTGTTTATGTGTTTTCCTATAACACATCAAACTTCTTTATATTTTGAATTCATTATAGGGTAAGCTGTAGATATCTATGTCTATGGGTTTAATTTCTGGAAGATTCCTGTGAGTCTTTGGTGATGTCATATTGGCAGGAGAGGTACTGGCAGAAAAGGTAAGCTGTCACCAGGCTTACTGGACTCAATCCATTGATCAGGAATCCAGGATCAGTGCACAAGTGGAAAACACTTCTCTCAAGCAGACACTCATGGAATACAAACTATATTTGTCACAGCTAAAAATATCACCAAAAGAGAATGTGTTTCACAGGAAAGAAGAGGGCATTGGATCCACTAACACAGACCATTACAGAAGAAAAATCAAAATGATTTTAGGATGATGATTAGGTGAAGGGGGTTCCAGGATGGCCCCCATGTGCAAGGCGATCTTGTCTCTGAGGAGAATAAGTGCGCTTGATAAATAATTACAGGATGCATAAAAGAGAAGAAGGTAATAGGTCTGCTCAGGTTGGATCAAGTAGATATTATCTATACAAAAGAATAATTTAGCAGTTGAAGTGTATTATTTGGAAATAGTTAAATACCAAAAGAAACAGCCAAAGTATTTCAAAGTGACTGCTTATTTATGAAAGGTATCAGGGATAGAAAAGGATGGAGCAGGTGACTGTTCCACAGGTGATCAAGTGAAATTTTAATATAAAATTTATTACATATACATATAAACTTTACATTAAAATGTTTATATTTATATATGCATATATTGTGCACATTTAGGTACATATTGTTATATAATGTTTATATATACAATAAATATTTATGTATATTATAAAATGCTTATATGTTATGTAATGTTTTTGTAACATTACATAAATGTCATATGTGTATATGTAACTATAAAAATATTTATAAAATTAAAAAAGTTTTGAATCCAGGTTAGTTAACTTAGAGTGCAATAATGGTTTCAGAAATCCAGTTCAGTGATTCATACTTACATGTAACACCCAGTGCTCACCACAAGTGCCCTCCTTAATGCCGTCATCCGCTTAGCCCATCTCTCCCAGCCCTCCAGCAAAGCATAGTTCTCTCTGCATTAGAGGCTCTTATGCTTTGCCTTTCTCACTGTTTTTTATCCTATTTTTCCTTCCCTTATCTACATTCATCTGTTTTGTTTCTTAAATTCCACATATGAGTGAAATCCTGTATTTGTCTTTCTCTGACTGATTTCGCTTAGCATAATTCATAGGATTTCTATCTACACTGTTGCAAACTGGCAAGATTTCATTCTTTTGATTGCTGAGTAATAGTCCATTGTGTATATATACTACATCTTTATCCATTTCTGAGTTTATGGACATTTGAGCTCTTTCTATACTTTGACTATTGTTGATAGCACTGCTGTACACATTGGGGTGCAGGTGCCCTCTATAAGTAAAATTTTTAATCGTTTGGATAAATATATAGTAGTGCAGTTGCTACTTTTAATTTAAAATTAAAAACTTTTTGAGGCATCTTCACACTGTTCTCCAGAGTGTCTGTACCAGTTTGCATTCCCACCAGCCATGGAAAAGGGTTCCTCTTTCTCTGCATCCTCACCAACATCTGTTGTTGCCTAAATTGTTAATTTTAGCCATCCTGACAGGTATGAAGTTGTATCTCGCTGTGGTTTTGATTTGTATTTCCCTGATGATGAGTGATATTGAGCATCTTTTCATGTATTTGTGAGCCTTCCGGATGTCTTATTTGGAAAAGTGTCTTTTCATGTCTTTTGCCCATTTCTTCACTGGATTATAATTATAATAATAAGTTCTTTATAGGTCTTGGATACTAATCCTTTATCTGATATGTCATTTGCAAATATCTTCTCCCATTCCATTAGTTGCCTTTTAGTTTTGTTGATTGTTTTCTTCACTGTGCAGAAGCTTTTCATCTTGATGAAATCCCAAGAATTCATTTTTGCTTTTGTTTCCATGCCCCTGGAGACATGTCAAGAAGGAAGGCACTGCAGCCGAGGTCAAAAGTTGTGGCCTGTTTTCTCCTCTAGGATTTTGATGGCTGCCTGTCTCATATTTACGGCTTTCATCCATTTTGAGTTAATTTTGGTGTAGGGTGTGAGCAGGTAGTCCAGGTTCATTCTCTGCCTGCCACTGTCCAGTTTTCCCAACAGTATTTGCTGAAGAGATTGCTTTTTTTATTCTCAAGGATTTTGATGGCTTCCTGCCTTACATTTAGGACTTTTATCCATTCTGAGTTTATTTTTGTTTATGGTATAAGAAGTGACCCAGGTTCATTTTTCTGCTTGTTGCTGACCAGTTCTCCCCACACCACTTGCTGAAGAGACTGTTTTTATTCCATTGAATATTCTTTCCTGCTTTGTCAAAGATGAATTGGCCATATGTTTGTGGGTCCATTTCTGGGTTCTCAATTCTGTTCCAATGATCTGAGTGTCTGTTCTTGTGCCAGTACCATACTGTCTTGATGATTACAGCTTTGTAATACAGCTTGAAGTATGGGATATTGATGCCTCCTGCTTTGGTTTTCTTTTTAAAGATTGCTTTGGCTATTTGGGGTCTTTTCTGGTTCCATACAAATTTTAGGATTGTTTGTTCTAGCTCTGTGAAGAATGCTGGTGTCATTTTGATAAGGATTGCATTGAATATGTATATTGCTTTGGGTAGTATTGACATTTTAACAGTGTACATTTTATCCAGGAATATGGCATATTTTTTTCATTTTTTGTGTATCTTTTTCAATTTAATTCATCAGCTTCCTATAGTTTTCAGTGTATATAGATTTTTCACCTCTTTTATTGGGTTTATTTCTATGTATTTTATGGGTTTTGGTGCAATTGTAAATGGAATCAATTCCTTAATTTCTCTTTCTGTTGCTTCATTGTTGGTGTACAGGAATGCAACCAATTTCTGTGCGTTGATTTTATATCCTGCCACTTTGCTGTATTAGTTCTAGCATTTTGGGGGGGAATCTTTTGTTTTATTTCATATAGAGTATTATGCCATCTGCAAAGAGTGAAAGTTTGACCTCCTCCTGGCCAATTTGGATGCCTTTTATTTTGTTGTGTTGTCTGATGGCTGAGGCTAAGACTTCCAATACTATGTTGAATAACAGTGGTGAGAGTGGACATCCCCGTTTGTTCCTAACCTTAGGGGGAAAGCTCTCAGTTTTTCCCCATTGAGGATGATGTTAGCGTTGTATCTGTTATATATGGCTTTATGATCTTGAGGTACGATACTTCTAGCCCTACTTTCTTGAACGTTTTTATCAAGAAAGGATGCTCTATTTTGTCCAATGCTTTCTCTGCATCTATTGAGAGGATCATGTAGTTCTTGCCCTTTCTTTTATTGATGTGATGGATAACATTGATTGTTTTGTGGATATTGAACCAGCCCTGCATCCCAGGTATAAATCCCACTTGGTGTGGTAAATAATTTTTGCGGTGTGGTGTTGGATCCTGTTGGCTAGTATATTGTTGAGGATTTTTGCATCCATGTTCATCAAGGAGATTGGTCTATAGTTCTCTTTTATAGTGGAGTCTTTGTCAGTTTTGGAATCAGGGAAATGCTGGCTTTCTGGAAAGAGTTTGGAAGTTTTCCTTCCATTTCTACTTTTTGGGACAGATTCAAGAGAATAGGTGTTAACTGTTCCTTAAGTATTTGGTAGAATTCCCCTGGAAAGCCATCTGGCCCTGGACTCTTGTTTGTTGGGAGATTTTTGGTTACTAATTCGATTTCTGTACTGGTTATGGTTCTGTTCAAATTTTCTATTTCTTCCTGTTTCAGTTTTGGTAGTTTATATGTTTCTAGGAATTTGTCCATTTCTTCCAGATTTCCCATTTTATTGGCATATAATTGCTCATAATATTCTTTTATTATTGTTTTTATTTCTGCTGTGTTGGTTGTAATCTCTTCTCTTTCATTCTTAATTTTATTTATTTGGGTTTTTTCTAACCTCTTTGACCTTGGCCACAGCAACTCCTTACTCAACATGTCTTCAGAGTCAAGGGAAGCAAAAGCAAAAATGAACTATTGGGACCTCATCAAAATAAAAAACTTGTGGACAGCAAAGGAAGCAATCAGCAAAATTAAAAGGCAACCGACAGAATGGAAGAAGTATTTGCAAATGACATATCAGATAAAGGGTTAGTATCCAAAATCTATAAAGAACTTCTCAAACTCCACACTCAAAAAACAAATGATCCAGTGGAGAAATAGGCTAACGACATAAATAGACACTTCTCCAAAGAAGACATCCAGATGGCCAACAGACACATGACTAGATGCTCAACGTCACTCATCATCAGGGAAATACTGACAAAACTACAATGAGATACAACCTCACAACTGTCACAATGGCTAAAATACACACGTTAGGCAACAGTAGATGCTCGCAAGGATGCAGAGAAAGAGAATCTCTTTTGCACAGCTGGTGGGAATGCAAACTGGTACAACCACTGTGGAAAACAGTATGGAGATTCTTCAAAAGATTAAAAATAGAACTGCCTTATGACCCAGGAATTGTACAACTAGGTATTTATCCAAGAGATACAGGTGTGGTGTTTCAAAGGGACACATTCACCCCAATGTTTATAGCAGCACTATCAACAATAGCCAAAGTACAGAAAGAGTGCAAAGTCCATCGATGGATGAATGGATAAAGAAGATGTGGTATGAGGCACCTGGGTGGCTCAGTTGGTTAAGCATTCAACTTCAGCTCAGGTCATGATCTTACACTTCATGAGTTCAAGCCCTGTGTCAGGCTCTTTGCTGACAGCTCAGAGCCTGGAGCCTGCTTTGAATTCTATGTCTTCCCCTTTCTCTCTGCCCCTCCCAACTCATAATCTGTCTCTCTCTGTATCTCAAAAATAAACATTGAATAAAAATTAAAAAATATGTGATACACACACACACAGTGGAATATTACTCAGCAATCAGAAAGAATGAAATCTTGCCATTTGCAACTACATGGATGGAACTAGATATAATGCTAAGTTAAGTTAGAGAAAGACAAATAGCATATGACTTCACTCATATGAGGACTTTAAGGTACAAAACAGTTGAACATAAGAGAAAGGAAGCAAAAATAATATAAAAACAGGGAGGGAGAGAAAAACATAAGAAACTCTTAAATATGGAGAACAAACAGAGGGTTACTGGAAGGGTTGTGGGAGGAGGGATGGGCTAAATGGATGAGGGGCACTAAGGAATCTACTCTTGAAATGGTTGTTGCACTATAATGCTAATTAACTTGGATGTAAATTAAATAAGAGAGAGACAGAGACAGACAGAAAGAAAGAAAGATAGGAAGAAAGAAAGAAAGAAAGAAAGAAAGAAAGAAAGAAAGAAAGAAAGAAAGAAAGAGGATTTTTTCCCCCTATTGGATATTTTCCCCTGATTCGTTGAAGAGTAGTTGGCCATTGTTTCATGTGCCTGTTGGCCATCTGGATGTCCTCTTTGGCGAAGTGTCTGCTCATGTCTTCTGCTTCTTTCTTCACTGGATTATTCATTTTTCGGGTGTGGAGTTTGGTGAGTTTCTTGTAGACTTGGATACTAGCCCTTTATCTGATATGTCATTTGCAATTATCTTTTCCCATTCTGTCAGTTGCCTATTAGTTTTCTTGATTGTTTCCTTTGCAGTGGAGAAGCTTTTTATCTTGATGAGGCTAAAATGAACAAATCAAGAGAATATAGATGCTGGCGTGGATGTGGAGAGACGGGCACCCTCCTACACTGTTGGTGGGAATGTAAACTGGTGCAGCCGCTCTGGAAAACAGTGTGGAGGCTCCTCAAAAAACTATCAATAGAACTCCCCTATGACCCAGCAATAGCACTGCTGGGGATTTACCCAAGAGAGACAGAAGTGCTAATGCATAGGAGCACATGCACCCCAATGTTCATAGTGGCACTGTCAACAATAGCCAAATCATGAAAAGATCCTAAATGTCCATCAGATGATGAATGGATCAAGAAGATGTGGTATATATATACAATGGAGTACTACATGGCAATGAGAAAGAATGAAATCTGGCCATTTGTAGCAAAGTGGATGGACCTCGAGTGTGTCATGCTAAGTGAAATAAGTCAGGCGGAGAAGGACAGATACTATATGTTTTCAGTCATAGGTCTAACAGGAGAAACCTAACAGAGGACTATAGGGAGGGGAAGGGGGAAAAAGAGTTGGAGAGAGAGAGGGACGCAAATCAGAGAGTATTGAATACTGAAAACGAACCAAGGGCTGAAGGGTGACGGGGGAATGGGGAGTGGTGGTCATGGAGGAGGGCACTTGTGGGGATGAGCATTCGGTGTTATATGAAAACCAATTTGACAATAAACTATTATAAAAATAAAAAAAAATAAAAAAACAGTGAAAAAAAAGGTTAATTAGCCATACATTTGTTGGTCCTTTTCTGGGTTCTTCATTCTAGTCCATTGATTTACATGTGTTTTTTCATGCTAGTATTATACTGTCTTGATGACTACAGCTTGTATTACAGCTTGAAGTCTTGCATTGTGATGCTTCTATCTTTGGTTTTCTTTTTCTTTTTCTTTTCTTTTTTTTTTTTTCAACATTACTTTGGCTATACGGGGTCTTTTCGGTTCCATAAAAATTTTAGGATTATTTGTTCTAGCTCTGTGAAAAATGCTGGGGTAATTTGATAGGGATTCATTGAGTACATAGATTACTTTGGGTAGTATCAACCTTTAAACAGTATTTGTTCTTCCAATCCATTAACACTGTCTTACAATCAATGAGCATAGACTGTTGTGTCTTTTTAGTGTGTCTTTCTTTTAATTTCTTTGTGTCTTCTTCAATATCTTTCACAATATTTCTATAATTTTGAGAGTACATATCTTTTACATCTTTAGTTAGGTCTATTACTAGGTATTTTATGGTTTTTGGTGTAATTTAATTTTAAATTTTAAAGTTTTAATTGTTTTTTTAAATAGTTTATTGTCAAATTGGTTTCCATATAACACCCAGTGCTCTTCCCCACAAGTGCCCTCCTCCTTCATTACCACCACCACTTTTCTCCCTCCCACTCCCCCTTCAACCCTCAGTTCGTTTTCAGTATTCAATAGTCTCTCAGGTTTTGCGTCCCTCTCTCTCCCCAACTCTCTTTCCCTCTTCCCCTCCCCCTGGTCCTCTATTAGGTTTCTCCTGTTCTCCTGTTAGACCTATAAGTGCAAACATATGGTATCTGTCCTTCTCTGCCTGACTTACTTCGCTTAGCATGACACCCTCGAGGTCCATCCACTTTGCTACAAATGGCCATATTTCATTCTTTCTTATTGGTATGTAATACTCCATTGTATATACATACCACATCTTCTTGATCCACTCATCAGGAGATGGACATTTAGGCTCTTTCCATGATTCGGTTATTGTTGACAGCCTTTATTTCTCCTTCTGCTGCTATAGAAATGGAACTGATTTCTCTATGTTGATATTGTATCCTATGATCTTGCTGTATTCATGTGTCTATTCTAACAGGTTTTTGGTGGAGTCTTTCAGGTCTTTTAGGTGGAGTATCATGTGATCTGCAAAGAGTGAAGGTTTGACTTCCTCCTTTCTGATTTGGATGCCTTTTATTTATTTATTTATATTTGTTTGTTTGTTTTTCTTGTCTGATTGCTGAGGCTTGGGTTTCCAGTGCTATGATGAGTAACAGTGGTGAGAGTGGACATCCTTGTTGTGTTCCTAATCTGACGGAAAATGCTCCCACCTTTTCCCCATTGAGGATGGGAATACATGTAGGTCTTTCATATATGATCTTTGTCATATTAGGGTATGCTCCTCTATCCCTACTTTCTTGACGGTTTTTGTCTAGAAAGGATGCTGTGTTTTGTCAAATCTTTTTCTGCATCGCTTGAGAGTATCGTGTGGTTCTTATCCTTTCTTTTATTAATGTGATGTATCATGTTAATTCATTTCAGGTGTTGAAACATCCCTGCAGCCCAGGAATATATCCCATTGATCATCGTGAATAATTCTTTTCATGTATTATTGGAAATGATTTGCTAGTTGAGAACTCGTGCATCATGTTCATCAGAGATATTGATCTATAATTCTTTTTAGTCAGGTCTTTGGTTTTGGAATCAAGGAAATGCAGGCATCATAGAATGAGTTTGGAAGTTTTCAAATATTAATAAAGTTGATTAAATTCTAAAAGAAAAATAAAATTTGAGACTATTATAGTGTTATCTTAATGTAAGATACATAACAAAATATATTGCACTTTTCTATCCTATGCACACAGAATATTACATATTTTCCTCTATAAAATCACAGGAGACTTAATTGTTTACATTAGTGGAACATGGCTTTGTATGGCAATGGTTTATCTCTCACATAAATTTGCAAAATGCGTGTGCCTGGACTTTAATATTACACCAAAGTGACAAAGGGTTCTAACTTTGGAGCCAGCATCCTTGGTTTCAAATGCTGCTGCCACTGCTCACATGATGGTAGTGGATGAGTGACTTACGTTCTCTATGCTTCAATTTCCTCATCTTGAGAAGTTGATAATTAGACTATCCTTCCTTATAAGGTTGTGGTGGGGATTAAGCGGGTCAATATATGTGAAGTGTTTAAAATAGTCTAACTCCTATTAAGTGCACCAGAAGTGTTTGGTATTTTTATTAGGGAGGGCATGTGAGAACCATTGTGAAATTGGAAGCCAGTATATAAAGCCAAGTGTACACAGAGTTCAAACGTGAAAGGCAAGTGAGATCAATTTGGCTCAGTGTAGAAGCCAAACACTGCTAGAGTTTAGAGGGAACAAGGGAGATACAAACTTAAGACATTTACGTGAATGTCTGTGAGTCCTGCTAGACTCAGATGAGTCAACGTGCAGTACAGAACACGGGCCACCGCATTACAGTGTGATTAGTTATTGGGAAACAAGAATTCCTCCCGGACACAGGGATTGTAATGGAAAGCCAAGGAAAGTTGTTAATGGAAGGTTTTTGAAATAAACAAAATTGTGAGAGATCACTTTAATGTTCAGTATAAAAGGGTTGAGAGATATTTGAACTATTTTCAATTTTTAAAGTTTTTATTTAATTCCAGTTAAAATATAGTGTCATATTAGTTTCAGGTGTAGAATCTAGTGATACAACACCGGCTGCTCATCCCCATCACCCATTTAACCCATCCACCACCCACCTTCCCTCTGGTAACCCTCCGTTTGTTCTCTATAGTTAAGAGTCTGTTTCTTGGTTTGCCTCTCTCTTTTTTCTCCCCTCGCTTGTTGGTTGTGTTTCTTAAATTCCACATATGTTTGGAATCATATGGTATTTGTCTTTCTCTGACTGACTTACTCCCCTTCACATAATTCTCTTTAACTCCATCCATGTTATTGCAAGTGGCAAGATTTCATTCTTTTTATGGGTGAGTAATACTCAACCATATTAAAAATACATTTCTTCCCTCATATCTAGGGTCAGGGTAAGGTTGAGGGCTAGGGTTTGGGGAAAGTGATCATGTTAGCACCAGAGTGATAGTATGTGCCTGGTATCCTGTAAGTCAAATATTTCTCTAGAGGGGTAGGTTTAGGTTAGGATTTGAATTATGGGCTTGGTTTAGGGTTTAGTTAAGTTATGTGCCTGGCAACCTGCAGTTCGGAGACCTCTCCAGAGAATGCAACGCCAGAGTTCCTTTGGAGTGAGAATAGACATGGCAGCCATCTACTTAGCTGCGGGAAGGAGTGGGATTTAAGTCTCTAAACACTCTTACGTAGATTTTATACATTTTTGTAGGCATAACCTTGGAACTGAATCTAAAAAACAACCAGGAAGGCGTAAATGGTGTAGGTCGACTCTCAAAGAGCACCAGATTAATAAGGAAAAGGGGATTGTAATGTCTTCCAGCTTTTCTGTTTCATGGCTGCTGAGTCTACCCTGCTTCTAACCACTTATCTCGTCAATTTGGGCTCTACCACCATGGGGAGCAGGGGAAAATCAGGTGACTCAGCAGAGCCCATTCCTTTCATTGACAATACAATTGAAAGCAGTACTTTTCTGTTGGTAGGTCCTGTGGCATCCCAGCACAAGGGCAACATTCTATTGTAGGCATTATTTCTGTGAAGAATATTTTCTTGTGAATATTTCACTGTTATAAACTGGACTGTTCCTTGAAAAGTATTAATTGCAATTCGGGGATTTATCTTCCCCATGGTCCCAGTCGAGGAAAGAAAGTCACATTATTCTTGTTGTTTCCTTAAAGTCCCTATTTGCTCTGGGATAAGGGTTTCATCCCCTGATGCTTTAATGCCCTAAAGAATTCCTGCATTCTGCTCAAAGTACATCTTCCAGACTAGCCCAGGCTTTCTTTTCTGTGACGATGATAACCACAGTTTGTTTTAGACTCTGCTTTCCCTGGTTAGTTTTTGAACATCAGCACGGTTGGCACAGGAAGGCAGTTGGGTCGATGTTCTCAGGTTGAATGAGAGCCAGAGAGCCTGATTGGTTTGTAAATAATAAAAGCATAGACCACGAAGAGAACAGCGGGGAGAGTGGACAAATACAGGAAGGTCAGTATGGAAAAGTTGAGAGAGCACTGAGTTAGAGCTAGGCTTAGTTCAAAGGAACATGTATGACAGAATTAGGAGAATGTCTCTTCGTGACTCTGGGATGAGAAGAAAGTGCTAAGTCATTCATTTCCCCTATAAATGTCTGACTTCAAAGAGTAGAGAGATATTTTATTACACAATTCTAAAGCAACCTTTGGTAGGGTCTTCATTCCCTCTTTTCCACTAAGAAGAGAATCGACCCATAAATCTCCAAATTTCTCTTTTTATGAATTCTGGTAGTTTGGTAATTCCTTTTCACTTCTGGGAGAATGCTGAATAATGGCTGGTATAGCAGTTAAAGAAACGTCACACAACTGCTGCTTTCTTTTAATTAATGTAGTAAGGAATTCAGGCCGCTTTGTAAGGCAAGAAAATTGTGTACACCTCGGAGCAAATACCCACAGAATTTGCACTGCAATATTTTGTGGAGTATTACCTCTTATTTTAGGGAAATAAAAAAGAAATCCCTTGGAAATTTGCCTCCATCACTCATTGGGTTAATCACACTTACATTACAAATATAGTAAGTGGTAGATAGATATATATGTGAATTAATCTTAACAGACTTGGGCCACATTCAGTCTTCCTGTCTCTTCAACTGTACCTTGGCCAATTAGACATCCCTTACATCTTTTTCAAATGCTAAGATTACAATATTTGAGCCAGTAAAAGTTTTTGAAAAGACTACATGTGAGTCTGATGTGGTTGAATTTGTCTTTAGTGTCTTCTGTCAGAGAGTGAGGGGAGACGTGGCTGGTCAAAGCTATTTGGGAATATATAAATGTGGATTACTATGTCTTTTAGCCACAACTATATAGTAAAGTGTTAATTTTTCTATAAAAGATTGGTAACACAGAAGAGAAAATAAGCAACTGAAAACCAAACTATTAATGCACATTGGAGTTGCTTAAATTTAGTTTCACAAAAGAACAACCACAAGATAAACTTATAATTGAATTTTATGCAATATACACATATCTTTGCCATTAAGAATCAATGAATTTTTTATTTAGAGACTTGATTTGAAATTATAGGAAACCTAAAAATGTGGAATGATTATAAATTATGACTCAAAGTTCAAATGTCTTAGCTGCTGTCCTAAAGCATGTGAATCTTTGTGGAAACTCTCTTTCCATGATGTTGTCCAAGCCCCACAGCCTGGGATTCACACACATTCAGTCCCAAGCACCAATGGTTCCTGTCCACTTTCCTGATTGAAACATCCTTCCTTTTCCTCTTGCTCCCTTTGTAATTTCTTTCAATTCTGTAATTCCAGTTTGGTCTTTCAAAATTGGTTCTAATTTATGATTGGAAGTATTCCATCACTAAATCCCTCAGGCTATTTCACTTCTCAATTTGGATTAAGACCTTCACCATAGCTCATAGTATGAGTACTCATTTCTGGGTGTATGTGTGGACATGTGTGCCATTGTTTATACTTCCAGTTGGATGCTATTTCTTTTTTGTCTAAAAATAAGTTGTTAGCATACATGATGAATATGAATATTTTGTTCTTCCTATAATCATAATGCAATTGAAACTTATCTTTTTCACCCAATATGAACAATTTAAAGTAGCTACTGAGTTGTTTTTCATCTCATGGTAAGCTCTCATTTATATGTAAGATTATTAAAACTAGAGATAATCCTTTCTGTGTAACCACAATATTGGAGATAGTCTGAAAGTACATAAAAGTGGAATAAATGGAAAAATCTTTTGTTTTTTGTTAAAAAATTATTTTCCATGAAAATTGTCTTCTTGGCTATGTAACTCAACCTTTAATTTTTATATATCCAATACTAACTTAGGGATTTATTTTAAAAAGTTCATTCACTTGAGAGGTTATTGATTGTAACCACAACAGAAAAAATATCTGAATGAAACATAAAATAAAACTATCTGAGTAAAACATAAAAATAGAACTATAAAAATGTTACTGTATTAGAAATGGCATAGGTTTTCTCAATGTATTTGATGATGAGTGGGCAGGCTTTGAGTTTATGATTCTTTCTCCAGGTACTGGAAAAAATAACTATGGGACTAAATGCAAGTTCTGAAGGCTACTTTGTTCTCCTGGGTTTTTCTAATTGGCCGCATCTGGAAGTAGTTCTTTTTGTACTTATCTTGATGTTCTACTTGATGACATTGATAGGCAACCTCTTTATCATTGTCTTGTCATACCTGGATGCCCATCTCCACACTCCCATGTACTTCTTCCTCTCCAACCTCTCTTTTCTGGATCTCTGCTACACTACCAGCTCCGTCCCTCAGTTGCTGATCAACCTCTGGGGCCCAGAAAAGACCATCTCTTATGCCGGTTGCATGACTCAACTTTATTTTGCCCTTGCACTGGGAACCGCAGAGTGTGTTCTCCTGGTGGTCATGTCCTACGACCGTTATGCAGCTGTCTGTAGACCCCTGCATTACACTGTGCTCATGAACCCTCGTTTCTGCCACCTGTTGGCTGTGGTTTCCTGGGTCAGTGGCTTCACCAACTCAGCACTTCATTCCTTTTTTACCTTCTGGGTCCCCCTGTGCGGACATCGCCAAGTGAACCATTTCTTCTGTGAAGTTCCAGCACTTCTGCGATTATCATGTGTTGATACCCGTGCTAATGAGCTGACCCTCCTGGTCACGAGCTCCATTTTTGTCTTCATCCCACTCATCCTGATTCTCAGCTCCTATGGTGCCATTGCCCAGGCTGTGCTGAGGATGCAGTCATCAACCGGATTTCAGAAAGTCTTTGGGGCATGCGGAGCCCATCTTACGGTTGTGTCCCTCTTTTTCATTCCAGTCTTGTACATATATCTGCAGCCACCATCAGGAAGTTCTCAAGATCAAGGCAAGTTCACTGCCCTCTTTTATACTGTTGTCACACCTAGCCTCAACCCTCTAATCTACACTCTCAGAAACAAAGATGTAAGAGGGGCAGTAAGGAGACTAGTGGGATGGGAGAGGCCCATGCACTCATGACCTTCACAGGACAGCATGGCGCCTCTTCAGCAAGGACCTGTCTGCATCCATCCCTTCACCACTCTCCCATTTACTCACTCTATCAGCACCAGTGGAGTGCTTACATCTTTCCAAGATAAGAGGAGCAGTAAAGAAACAAGAGGGGCTGGGTGGAAGATATGACAGGGAGATCATAATTTTTTTCCTGCAACTTTGGTTTAGAGTCAGATCCATCTTGGAGGGTGGTTTCCCTGTCTCTTTGATATTCATTTTAGTCTACAACCAAGCAAGCATAGAAGAAAATTCAGCCGTAAACTTGGATTGTTTTTATTGGCTCATTCTAAAATATTATCTGGAGATAACTTTTTTGATTTTTAATATTTAATAATTCCATATTTGGTGTCCATTGAAATTAGGGACATTTTTAAAAATTTTAGTTATTCATTTTTGAGAGATACAGAAAGCACTAGTGGGGGAGGAGGAGAGAGGGGAAGAAAGAGATTCCGTAGCAGGATCCACAGAGCCCAGAGCCTGATGGGCTAGAACTCATGAAACTGTGAGATCACAACCTGAGCTGAAATCAGGAGTTGGATGCTTAACCAACTGAGCCACCCAGTTACTCCTAGGGACTGGGTTTTAAAAATAATATGCCAGGGGTGCCTGGGTGGTTCAAGTCGGTTAAATGTTGGACTCTTGACTTTGGCTCAGTTCATGATCTCATGGTTTGTGAATTGAAGCCCTGCATCTGGGTCTGTTATGACAGTGTGGAGCCAGCATGGGATTCTGTTTCTCTTTCTATCCCCCACTGGCTCTATCTCTCCCTCTCTCTCTCTCTCAAAATAAATAATAAAAACTTTAAAAACACATAAAACATAAAAATAATATGCAAATTATGAACCAAGCATTAATATTTACAAAAAGATGAGGGCACCATAACAAAGACATAGATGACTGGCAATTTTGGTCATTGACAGGCATTCAGTTTAGGTCAATGGTAAAGAGGTACATGACAATTCCTTGGCTGAAGCATTCTTTTCTCAAGATACTGCATTATATGAGTGTTTTATTCTATGGGTCTATCCGGTTGTCACATTGGAAGGTGTAAAAAATATCTGTTCAAAATGGTTCATTTGTTCATCCATCCAATTACTCATCTACTCATTCATTCATTTACTTCAATAGCTGAATATATTATAGATTTCAGATTTTTTCCTAAAATAGATGAATAAAACACTTTTTACTTGAACTCTTTTTCTGGTGGGTGAAATAAAAATGCAAGATAAAAAATGAGGTATCTTTATATGACTTAATTTGTCACTGGGCACAGTGCTAATAACTTAGGGTGGCTTTTTAAACTTAAAACAAGGGGCTCCTGAGTGTCTCAGTTGATTAAGTATCCAACTTTGGCACGGGTCATGAGCTCACAGTTCATGAGTTTGAGCCTGAAGTTGGGCTCTCTGCTTTAGGTGCAGAGCCCACTTTGGATCCTCTGTCTCCCTCTCTCTCTGCCTCTCCCTCACTCTCTCTATCAAAAATATGAAAATGAGAAAGAAATAAAATTTAAAACACAACAAAGGGTTTGGCCATAAATCTTGAAAAATAAATATCTATTCATAATTCCTGTAGGAAGATGATATTATTCAATAAAACCAAAGAAAGCAGAATTTGTGGTTAATTTGTTTTGATTGGGGTTTGTTAATGACATATTGAAGGTCGTTAAAGTTTTAATGACATTAAAACTTTTCTTTTTAAACGTCATTATACTTTGCTGACTAGAATTAGTTTTTAATGTTAAAAGTAAAATTAGTCCATATCCTTTATTTATCATGGGAGGGAAAGACTCAAGTAATACAGCAAAGACAGGCTTTTCTTCCTTTTCTACTTTTAAAGACACTTAGAAATGTATACATGTAGTTGGAATAACTTTTACAATTGATGACTTATAGACTGCCATCTAATGAGAATTCATAACTGGAACAGTTAGGTGAAGTAATATTATAATATATAATATCTAATGCAGATGAACTACGCTCTGAAAAAATAATATGATTCATCCAAAGGATATCTTAATGAATTATTGATAAAAAGCATTGATTAGTACATGTGAATTTTGCTTTTAAAAGTTAATATGAATATTAGTGTTACAAAAATTAACATATTTTTCAATTAATTAATAAGATTAATATATGGTATTTTTCTTGTATTGAGTTGATTGATGTATTGCACGTATCACTCTCCCCATCATCACTTGAAATAAATTTACTTTCCATATTCTGTTTCAGATTGAAAGACATGTTCAGTTGAAGCAAGTCAGCTTATATACAGGGACAGTGGTCTAGGGACAATTTATTTTAAAGTGGTTTCTTAGACACTCATCAGTCAGAAAAAGACAAATATCATAGGATTTCACTCATATGTGGAATTTAAGAAACAAAACAGATTACCATAGGGGAATGGAAGGAAAATAGATAAAAACAGAGAGGGAGGCAAACTCTTAAATACAGAAAACAAACTGAGGGTTGCTGGAGGGAGGTGAGTGGGGTGATGGGCATCAAGGAGCGCACTTGTTGGGATGAGCACTAGGTGTTCTATGTAGAGGAGGAATCACTAAATTCTATTCCTGAAATTATTATTACACTAAATATTACCTGGCTTGGATCTAAATAAATAAATTTTAAAAAAGGAAAAAAGAAACTCATTACTTTTATAGCTATAATCCAGATATTAAAGTTGTAGCTTATCACCTCTTTTAAGATCTAGATGTAATAGATCAGACGCTTAGCCAACTGAGCCACCCAGGCGCCTCTGTGTTTAATTAAAGTATAATCAACATGCAATGATATATTAGCTTCATGTGTACAACATAGTGATTCAACAATTCTATACGTTATTCAATGCTTATTAAGATAGGTGTAGTCATCATCTGTCACCAAACAATGTATTACAATCTTATGGACCATCTTTCTCCTGCTCTACTTTTTATATCCATGATTTATTTATTTTATAACTGGAAGTTTGTACCTCTTAATCTCCTCTTATCTATTTCATCCGTTCCTCACCTACCTCTCCCCTGACCACCACCAGTTTGTTCTCGGTGTTTGAGTGTGTTTTTGTTTGTCTCTTTCTTTTTCAGGTTGTTCATTTGTTTTGCCTCTTAGAATCTACATATGAATGAAATTACATGGTATTTGTCCTTCTCTGCCTGACTTATTTCAGTTAGCATAATACTCTCTAGGTCCATCCATGTTATTATAAATGGCAGTTTCAATTTTTAATGGTAATTTTTTCATTGCTGACATGATTGCATTGTGACATATCTGTATATCTATAATCTATATAATCTATTATCTATCTATATCTATCTATACCAACCACATCTTTATCCATGCATCAATTGATGGACACTTTGGTTGCGTTATTACTTTGACTTCTGTAAATAATAGCACAGCTAGGGATTTATTCAAGGGATACAGAAGTGCTGATGCATATTGGCACAATTACCCTAATGTTCATAGCAGCACTTTCCACAATAGCCAAATCATGAAAAGAGGCTAAATATCCATCAACTGATGAGTGGATCAAGAAGATGTGGTTTATCTATACAATGGAATACTACATGGCAATGAGAAAGAATGAAATTTGGCCATTTGTAGAAAAGTGGATGGACCTTGAGGGTGTCATGCTAAGCGAAATAAGTCAGGCAGATAAGGATAGATACCATATGTTTTCACTCGTAGGACTAACAGGAGAAACCTAACAGAGGACCATGGGGGAGGGGAAAAGGGGAAAAGCGTTAGTGAGAGAGAAGGAAGAAAATCATGAGAGACTCTTGAATACTGAAAAAAAAAAAAAACCCTGAGGGCTGAAGGGGGAGGGGGAAAGGGGAAAGGGGTTGGTGGACATGGAAGAGGCACTTGTGGGGAAGAGCACTGGGTGTTACGGAAACCAACATGACAATAAACTGTAATAAAAAATAATGCTGTAATGCTCACAGGGGTGCATATAAGTCTTTTTAAATTGGCGTTCGCATTTTCTTTGGTTGAATACCCAGTAGTGGAATTACTGGATCATGTGGCAAGTCTGTTTTTTGAAGTAATTCCAGAGTGTTTTCTACAGTGGCTACACCAGGTTGCATTCTCACCTGTGGTGGACAAGGGTTCCTTTTTTATTGTGTTTTATTTGAATTTTCTTGAGGACTAGAGATGTTCACTGTCTTTTCTTGTACTGGATATATCTTATTTTGTGAAGTTTTAGGTAAAATATTTTACCCTTTTTATTGGGTCATTCATCTTCTTTATTGAGTTTTTAAATGTTATATATACATTCTTGACTCAAGTCCTTTGTCAGAGAGATGCTTTGTAAATATATTCTTCTAGGTATGGGATGACTTTTATTTTGTAATTGTGTCTTTTAAAACATAAATTTTAACATTAGTGGTATAAAATGCATTGTTGCTGTAAAGAAGCCTGTTGGCATTTTGATCTGAGTTGCATTGAATTTATAGGCCAATTTGGGAAGAATTGACATCTTGACAATATTAGGTCTACTGATCCACCATGAACAAGGCTTATATTTCCAATTATTTATATCCTAATTTCTCTCAGAATCACTTGAAGATTGTATTGTACAGATTTAGTACATATTTTGCAAAATTCATCCCATGTTTTTGGATGCTATAATATCCAAATATCATTGTGAATGAAATGGAATTAAAATTGAGTTTCTAATTTGTTTAATCTTGTTATTTTTATTTTTTCTTTCAAAATTTTATTTAAATAAATTAAATAAAATATAAATAACATATATACAATACATATATACAATAAATACATATATATGATATACATATTGTATAAATATAAACATGTATACAATACATATTGTCTATGTATACACAATACATTGTGTATATATATACACAATACATTATACATATGCACGTATGTATATATATGTATACACACACACACACACA
>PISW01014673.1:0-20074 GCA_004023785.1 Mungos mungo | reverse complement strand
AATCCATACTGTTGCATTGAGAAGGTTGCATGAAGAGGGTGCAATGGATAGGGGTTGGATAGGGTTGGGGGTGTGGCTTGACAGATGAGTAAAGCATCACATCACTCTGTACCACGACCCCTGTTACAAGATCTCGACCCCATAGTGTGGCTAATATTAGGGACAAACTTAAAATATTTTTCTTTGTCACTTGATACATGCTGAGCACTGTATTAAGGGTTTTATTATTTATTGCTTAGAGAATTCTTTTGAGATACGCACTGTTATTTTTAACATTCTGTGGATGTGGAAACCCACGGTTGTAGAAGCAGAAGCATGTTTAGAACAGGATTTGTCTAGCCTCAGAGGCAATCTTCAATCTCCCATAGTGCTTTTCTCTTGGTATTCAGACATGGATTGGCTTTGAGCCCAGTGGTTTATCTTTTTCTCCCAATGCTTTCCTACTTGAAGGGTTTACTCAGCCAAGTGGCTGTCCTCACTTCCACTGAACTATATACCTTGGGTTTCTGGTTGCCATCATTTTCCTTTCTTGTCATTCCCCTCCACATCTTCTTCTCACTCAGTAATTTCTTCCTGCTTTTGAACACTCTGTCTTGAGCACGCAGCTCCGTCTGGTGGTCTTATCCTAAGACGCATTGCACTTGGTAATGCTTTCCTGATTTTACAGTTATCACTTGCTACCATGTATTTGTAATCTTTATTATGTGTGCCCTTTTCAAAAAGATTTTAAAGCCTTTGTGGTGTGAGTCGTTTTTCAAAAAGAAATCCCAACAGTGTTTGATACCATATCTCACACAGTTTATATTGAGTTTTTAGATATTCTTCAACTGACTAATTTCAGGAAAAGAATATTCTGCTGGAATGAAATAATTATAATACATTGCCCATCTTTTGGGAATTAGACTAAAGTTGTTTGAATGTTGTCATACAGAATGAATGAGCAAGAGAAAATAGCAGCCAAGAAAAACTGTATCATAATGGAGGGAATAGACTGGAACCACATGGGAATTGATATTCTGGTTTAGAAGAATTAGGTCAGCTGTGCCAAAAATCTTTAAATGTGTCTTGAAAAGTGGCAAATAAAGTGACTGGAAAAAAGATCTGTATACATTGGTTTAGCTGTATAGCAGCGTTCCTTTTCTGTGTGTCTTAATGGACTCAAAGCATGAGCATTTTGTAAAGTTTATTTATTTAGGGGTGGAGGGAGAGAGGAGGAGAAAGAAGGGGAGAGAGAATTCTAAGCAGACTCCACACTGTTGGCACACATGACCTGAGCTGAAACCAAGAGTTGGACACTTAACTGATGGAGCCACCCAGGCGCCCATGAACATTCTTTATATATTGATATTATTTGGTTATTGGACTTCTTTCAAGTAGATGAGAGGATAAAATAAAGTTAATTTTACATTTAGAGACTTCTACATTTTCTTCTAGTACTTGCTTAAAAGGAGCCCTTTAAACAATTTTTTCTTTTCTTTTTGTATGGTTTTTTTTTTTTTTGTTCCAAGAACATAAACCTTACTCGCCGCTGCTTTGCTATTATGTTGTTAAAAATCTACTTGCTAGACTTTTAGACTATTATTCAGCCCATTTCTTTTTTGAATTAAATTCTTTTAGTAAGAGCTAGAGTTCCCTGACAGAAAACTGCAGAAAATAGGTTTTCATTAATTTGACTTTACTACTCACTAGTTACTCCAAATCCCAATTCGTGACCTTTCTCGAGAGTATGCAGCATCCATTCCTGTTACCTTTAGTGTTAACAATGATGGTTCCTGCAGGAGGAACTATTGTACTTTACTTTGCATAAAGCAGATATTGAAAAACTCATGCTGAATATTTACAAATTCCAACAAAAATATGAACAAAATGAGGACCTTTCACCCTTTTTGAGCAAATGCTAAGTGGAGTTTCTCCTTGTGATCCTTCCCATTTTTACATCCCAAATGAACCAGTACCACCTTGACCTTTAAGATTTTGGAACCTAAGATTTGTACATTGTTAATACCAATTATTGCAGATTTTCCAGCCTTTATTCAAATTGGGAGCAACTCAAGGAAGAGCGAGTGGAAACGTCTGTTAGTATCAGGACATAATTACATCGTCTCAGTGCTAATACCCACCAGCCTCTACTGCAGGTGGCAATGCTGTCACTCTTTGCTGAGCCTTCTCAGAGACGGCTCTAAATGTGGAGGCCCTGCTTGCTCTAGGGAAATCTGACTTTTTGGGAAGGAAGAGTGGGAGAAAAGAATTGATAAACATCTCTGGGTCCCTAGGCTCGGGTATTATTTTGATGGAACTTTCAAGCAGATGTGAAAAGATGATTTTGCAAAGCGTCAAGCTTAGAATTTTAAGTGACACATATACTGATAAGAGATAGCTTAATCCATCTGCCTCCTAAGAGATGTGGTTGTTTTCCACAGAATGCATTTTAAAAGAGCACCAGCCAGGCTATCTGTGGGAGGTCGTTCTTTGGTAGATCGGAGGAGAGGAGCAAATGCTGCTTGGAGTGGTTTGATCTAAAAGAAATGCTGCAACATTCACCTTCCCGTGTTTATTTTTATAAATCTCTCTTAGGTGAAATGTTTTTAAAGCCTTGACTTTATTAAATGAAAATAAGTAGATTTGGATTCAAATCCATACAGTGCTCATTGCAGCCGTGCACTTCCACAGGGCTCCCGTTGCCTCGTGCAGCTTACTCCCCACTCACGGTTCCTATCGGCACATTTGCTATATCCAGTCAGCAGGCTCTTGGTGTAGCCTGTGGCTAGCACTTTTGATTCACGATGCAGGAAACATTTTAATGAAAAGAGGATATTATATTTATCCATTTAGAAGGGTGCCTACTCAGTGCTAGACACAGCATCGGGTCTAGAATATAAAATCCACGAGTACGGGGACTTCGTCCAGTAACTGGTACAGTGTCTAATATTGTTGACCTGCACGGGTATTTGCTGGATGGGTGGAAGAAGACGTGGTATATCACTCAGAGACACACATTGCTCAGAGACAGCACATTCAAGTTAGGATAATAGGACGGGGATTCTTTGCAAAGGGACCTCTTACAGTAACAGCAGAAGAGCTGTTATCCCTCAGAACCTGGAAAGAAGGACTGCAGGAAAGGTCATTTTGAGACATTTGGTGGTGGTATCAGCCACTGTCTGTGTGGTGACCTGGCAAAGAGGAAGTATGGGCAATAAATCTATTTCCTACTCTCTCTTTCCTCTTATTCCAGGGCTCCCATCATGAACTAGAGTGTAGGGTAGCTCACTGATCTACCCCATGAGCCAGCCTTCTGACAGATACAGGGAGAGCTCTCAAATACACAGATGAAATTCCCTGCTACTAAGGAGTTCCCAACCCATTAGAGAGACAGAGGAGTAAGCAGACATTTTTAACATAGTTAGAATAATAATTAATAATTTTTAATTAGTGAGTACCCTCAAAAGAACACTATGAGTGAGATAGGTATTAGGATGATTTTTACAGATGGAAACTGAGAGACAGGAAGGGTCACAGAGCTAGTCAGTGAGGGAGTTGAGATTGGGACCTGGGAAGTTAGTCTCTAGATCCTCTTTGCTAGATTGCAAGAGTTAAATAGTGTGGCGTAGGGTCATGCTTTCCATACTCTGCAGGGAATTTTCTGGGGATCTTGTTTAAAAGTAGTTCCTGATTTAGTGGGCCTGAGATGGTGCCTGAGCATCTGCATTTCTGTAAATGCTGTTGATCTGCGTTGTGTGGTGAGGGGTCAAGGGCCTGGAGATAGAAAAGTAGAGTCCAGTCTTAAGGACAAGACTCTAGTTAGCTCAATTCAATCAATCTCTTTGCTGTTCCTTTTCCTGATGGGTGACATGAGCAGGTTGCATGATTTTCTGTCCCAGCCAAGCTTGCAAACCTTGCACACCCTCATTCAGACATAGGAGGCCCCTTTCAGCTGTCATCGGTGCAGTTCTCCTGGTCCTGACCAGCTAGGAGGTCTGAGACCGGAGAGCTGGTGTGGGCAGCTTCCTTCTCCCCAGGGGCCAAGTTCAGGTGACAGTGCTTGAGCTTCCGGACAGACAGGGGCTGCTCTGTGATCAGCTGTTTCCTTCCACATCTGAGAGGTTTGCCAGCATCTGGCACTGCTCGGTTTTGCCTCATGGATTCTCATTCCCTGTCACGGCTGATTAGGGGGCTGGATCTAAAAACGGAGCCTGACACTCAAGACACCACATTGTATCATTTGTATTGTGCTCTGTCATTTTAGCCCAAAACTGTACTACTCCTGTGAATAATCCTCTAGCATCCTCATAAGGCTCTTTGTTCTTTTAAGAGTCTCTACTGTTGGACGTGTAGAAGTTACTTACCTGTGTGGCTTCAGTTTTAAGCAGAGTCAATACTTTGCCTAAAACCCGTAATTTGAAAATTATTTCCCTTTCACAATGCCTGGAGAATGCCCCTGCTGCCATGAGCACCTGTAAACCCTCACTACTGAATGCTGAAAACAAATGTCATTGTGTGGGTCCCCTGGGTTCCCACACGTTCCACTTGTAATTTGGGGCTCCCATTTCACTGTAATCCACAGCTCCATATACAATATGCAAAATCTCAGACTTTGTGTTTCAGAAAAATTAGTCTGGGACCACAATACAGAGCCCTTCTTTTTCTTTTCCTTCCTTTTGCTTGGATCATGCGGTGCTATAGCACATGCTCAATAAATCACACATCAAATTGTTCCAGATGCGGAGCTCCTGCAACATTATGTGTATGGATTCCTTGCTGTATTTTGACATTTTGGGTGATTTAACTGCATTTGATGATGCTCTCAGCCTAATCAAGCTGGAGCAGCAGTGTTATCCCCCTGCTCTGCTCAGCAGTGCCTTCTGGAAGGTTGTGGAGAAGGATGTTTGCTGTCCTGTTACCATGTTTCCATGATTCGTTATCTCTTAACTGCATCTAGTGCTACTTATAAGTCGTGTAGTTATTTGGAAGGGATAATCTTTCACGTGCCCATATAATTTCTCAATGTGAACAAGTCTTTATAACTGTATAATAATCTGTCATGAGAGTGTTGCCTTACTTGGCTTTCTAATTTTTTTTTGTCTATTGTCGGGAATATTTTAATTATGTGTTGTTGATACCTAGTGATTATTCCTGTAGCGGTTTGAGACCGTCATGTTGGTATGGCCAGCACTAAATCAGGGATGGGATTTTTGGATTGTTAAAGGTACAATATTGTGTAACACATTGTAACAAAACTGTGATGAGTATGGAGATAAGACAGGAAGTACTCCAAAAACAATGAAAGAGAGGCTGGGGCTGGGTGAACACAGTTGGTCTCTGTTTATATGCTTGTTGGTCATTTGCCTTATTTCCTCTTGAGCGAGCAGAATCAGATGTGAGTGGGAGAGAGCTTTATTAACAATCAAGGGAGAGCTTCTTGGGGGTTATATTAAGATGGGGAGATGAGGTGAAATCTCTATTACTGAGAGAGTAACTGCTGTAGTTAAATGTCCATGGTGTATATAAAGAGCAGCTTTCATGTTACTTTCTTGTATCTTACAATAAAGATATCAGATGCAGCTGGTGAGCAGGCAGAGATGAGGATAGAAATCGGGGATGTTTTCGTGAGATGGGCTGCTTCCTCTTCCTGCTCCTCAACTCTCTGCATCTCTGCCCAGGAGCCCACAGTGCCGCGGCCGCTCTCCCAGGCTCGCAGGGTGGGGCGGTGTCCCCGGGGGCTTGACTGTGTGTCTGTTTCCCAGAGCAGTTTAGGTGAACTAGAACATGGAGGATGTTCTGTAATTCCACTCAGGCCAGATTCTTGGCAACCAGCTCGGTTGTGTTGTGGAATTCTGGGCCTAGGCGGGTCTGTATATAAAGGCTTAGGTCTTAAAAAAGTTGAGAATCTGAATGGAATTCTCCTTTGAGCAGGCAGCCTGTTCTTTGGATTCAGATGCAGCACTTTGAAATGTCATTAGCAGGAAAAAAAATGTTTTGAATTAGAGGATTTGATTTCAACACTTGGGGGTCTTAATGTCATTGTTTCCCCCTGGAAGTCAGCTTCTGTGAGGACTTTGAAATGCGATTTATGGAAGATGGAAGGCTGTAGCAAATGATAGATTATTGTGAAACAGCAGATCACATAAATATCTTTCCCGAAATGACAAAAACTTTATTACTGGAGCATCTCGTCTCTGTAGGGCATATAATTAATTATGAGCCAAGCATAAATATATATTTTATAGTACTTTTGTCATTCATCTGGGTATACTGTTTTATAAACATGATTGTTCAATGGTAGTCTTTCAATTCTGCCTTTTTTACATGATGATCCAATAATTCAAAATGAGATATTACTACATTAAGAACTCGGCAGAGATGTGGCCAAGTCTTACAATGAATTTTAGGTTGTCATTTGTAATTAAAAAATATGAACTGTATGGCACTTGAGCTCATGTTTGTTGGTTCACTTTTATATACTCCTTTTGTTTGCTTTACTTTCAAAGTTAAATTTTGGTTAGGTAAAGAATTTCATTAAAATTTGTATAAAGTGTAAAGAGTTAATAATGCAGTGATTTCTGTGAATTGAGTGTCCTTCCTCCAGCCCAACCTCCTCAGAGGTAACACTACCCTGAACTTGAGTTTATTTTTCCCTTTGTTTGCTTATGGCTTTACCATAAATATGTTTGTATTCCTAAATGATAAATTTGTGTAAATTGGGTCATGTGATATATATTATTTGGCAGCTTGCTCTTTTTACCCGGAATTATGTTTCTGAGGTTCATTCTTTGTTGCTGCTGGCACTTGGAGTCCACCATTTCCCCAGGTGTGTGATAGTCAGTGCGGTGCTGCATAAACTACATAATGGCTCTGTCACTATTTTTCCAAAATATGATGGAAAGAAATCTGGGTTTCCAATGTTTTCTATCACAAATTTAGTGCTTTTGTGAACATTCTTTAAGTGTCTGATGCATATGTACATGGATTTCCCTAGGTTGTATTCATATAAGGGACATTTTTCATGTCATAGGGCATGCATATCCTCATCATTATAATTAGGCCAGTTTCCCCCTGAAGCTGACTGTAACAATGCATACTACATTCAGCAAAGCATATGTAATCATGGTGCTCCATATTTTTGTCAACACTTGATATTGTCAGACTTTAACATTTTGTCAAATTAGTGTGTGTGAAATCTTATCACCATGTTTTATCTCATAAATACTAATGGGATTATCCATATTTTCATATTATTATTGGCCACTTGTTTATTTTTTCTTTCTGGGAAGTGCCTTTTCAAGTCTTGCCAATATTTTTCCCCGTGGGGTAGTTAATTTTAATGTAATAGAATCAATCTTTCCTTTATTGTTTGCACTTTTTATGTGAAACCTTTATACTGAAGAAATAGGGAAGAAATCTTTTGCCATTCTGAGGTCATGAAGAGGTTCTCTTACGTTGGTTTCCAAACACTTTAAAAACATAGGTTTGACTTTTATATTCAGGCTTTACCCAAGTCTTCTTTACTTTTTTCTTGGTTTTCATGTAAATGACCGAGTATCTTAGTATGATTTGTTGAAAAGTCTAGTAATCTACAGTGCCTGAGCTGTCATAAGTGAAATTTTTATATGTGTGTATATTTCTGGTTTCTCTTGTGTTTCTGTCTTCCCAATGCTAATGCAACCTAGTTTTAAATATTGTAGGCTTAAAACAATCTGAATATTTGCCAAATAGTGGTTCTATAGTTGTTTAGAGTTGTCTTCATTAATTTTGTTAACCTTTGCTCTTCCCTTAAAATTTTAGAAGTTTTTGATTGGAATTATATTGAGGCTAAAGTTATCATTTTGGAGGAATGACATCTTAATGATGTTGAGTTTTCCTATCCATTAATTGGTATATCCAATTATTGAGATCTTTATTGTATCTTTATATAATGTTTTATGATTTTCTGTGTAAAGCTCTTATCTTCCTAGGCTCTTATTTTTTTTATATTTTTATAAAGGATACTATTTAAAAATGATATGTTTGTTTTACTTTCAAAGTAACCTTTGGATGCTAGTGTATAAGAATAATCCTGATTTTTTACATAGATTTTTGTATTTAGCAACATTGCTGAACTCTTCTAATAGTTTGTAGAATCTTTTGAGTTTTCCACATTTATAATCCTATCATATACAAATTACTTCTTCCTTTCTAATCTTTATAATTTTTGCTTATTTCTCCCTTCTTAAGGCTCTGTCTCAGAGGTGAGAGAGGACATGCTTGTCATTTCTTTTTTTTATTTATTTTTCAGTGTTTATTTTCAAGAGAGAGAGAGCGGGAGAGAGAGGGAGAACAAGCAGGGGAGGGGCAGAGAGAGATGGAGACATAGAATCCGAAGCAGGCTCCAGGCTCTGAGCTGTCAGCACAAAACCTGATGCGGGGTTCAGACTCACAAATTGTGAGATCATGACCTGAGCTGGAGTTGGGCACTTAACCAACTAAGCCACCCCGGTGCCCCTCATTTCCTGATCTTTAAAAGATTGTGTTATTGATTACAAGCTTACTTGTATTGTGGTCATAGAGTATGGTCTGTAATATATAAATATTTTAAGATTTACTTAGACTTTTCTTATGATCTATATGTAATTAACATTTAGGAAAGCTTTATATATTTTCTTCATTTGTGTATGGGTGCAAATTACTACATATTTAATCTACCAGTTGTCAAAGTATTGTCTGGTGACACTGGGGGTCCCTCAATACCCTTTTAAGGGGTCCATGAAGTCAAAACTATTCTAGTAATAATACTAAAACATTATTTACCTTTTTCTCTTTCATTTTCTCATGAGTTTACAGAAGAGTTTTTCAGAGGCTACATGATATATGATGTTGCAACAAAATAAATGGCAGAAGCAGATAGGAGGATACAAGTCATCTATTAAGCCAGATATTAAAGAGATTTGCAAAAAATGAAAACACAAAGTCTCTTTATCACCAATATTTTTTGTGTTTTTAGAAAATATATTTATGCTAACATGGGCTAATTGTTATTTTAAATTATGAATCAAGAAATGTTTTCTTAAATGTTCAGTTTTAGTTTCTTATACAGTGACTATCTGCCAAAATAGCGTATATAAACAAAAGGTTTATAGGATTCTCGGTTTTTCAGAATGTAAAGGAGGCCTGACACCAAAATCTTTGAGAGCTCCTAGCTGATAGGATCAAGCTTGTTACTGTGTCATTCAAATCTTTCATATTATTATTGATTTCTCTTTTTTCTTTTGGTCTTTTTGATTTATTAGTTACTGAGAGAAGTGTGTTAACATTTATCTCATTGATGTGAATTTGTTAATTTCTCCTTGGCATTCGGTCAATTTGTTCTCTATGTTTCTAGGCCGTGCTACTGGGGATAAACAAGTTTAGAAATGCAGTATCTTCTTAATGATATGAATTTTTCATTGTCAGGCAGTAGTGATTTTTGTCTTAGAGTATATCATGTCTAAAATTATTATAGGTGTTCTGGCTTTCTTTGGGTTAGTGTTGCCTGATATATTTTTCTATCTTTCCAAAATTTTCGTCTTTATATTTCAGGTTTGACTATTAAAAACACATTTAAAAATGAATTCAATATGTCAGAAAGTTTATTCACCCTCTCTTGACCTATATCCTATTCTTGTCATGTATTTTATTTCCATCTCTTTTGTCTTTACAAACCTCTATGCACTCCTATGCGTGCACACACACAACACCCAACCACAGTATGATACCAGTTTTTCCTGAGTGCCCTCAGTCCTCCCATCTATAATCACTTTTCTGTCTGAAAATTATTTCTTTTTTAAAAAAAAATTTAATGTTTCATTATTGTTGAGAGAAAGAGTGTGAGAGGGGGAGAGGCAGAGAGAGAGGGAGACCCAGAATCCAAAGCAGGCTTCAGGCTCTAAGCTGTCAGCACAGAGTCTGAGGTGGGGCTTGAACTCACGAGCTGCAAGATCATGACCTGAGCTGAAATCTGTCATCAACTGACGCCCCTGAAAATTATTTCCTAGGGTTTCTGAGGTAAATGTCTATTGGTGGCGTATACCATTAGTTTTGTATGTATAAACTATATTTCACTTTAACTTTTAAAGGGTATTTTTAATCTATATGTTCATATAGATTTATTCACATATCTAAATATCTGGGTTGACAGTTATTTTTTTCTCAGCACACTGAAGATAATGTTCTGATTCCAGCTTCCATTGTTGGTTTCAAGGAGTCCCCAGCCTAGCCTGTCACTCCCTGGTGATATAATCTGTTATGTGCCTTTTGACCACTTAAGAGTTTTTTCTTCGTCTTCGGTCGTCTACATTTTCATCTTGATAATGAAGAGGTGGATTTCTTTTTATTTACTTATTTATCCTACTTCAGATATGTCAGGTGTCCAGAACCTGTGGATTGCACGTTTTACCAATCTGGAAAATTTGTAGTCATTATCTGTTTAAATGTTGCCTCTGCTTCATCTTTTCTTATCTTTCCCTCTGCATCTCCTGTGGAAGTGTTACATTTTTTGACTCTTCCCCCATTCCTATGAACCCTGCTTTCATATTCCTTTTGATTCTTTATACTGTATTCTGAACAAATAAACCTGGATTAACTCCACTTCAGTTCTTTCATCATTTTGATTTGTTGTGTTTATAAACCTGTCATGGAGTTTAACATTCCAATTATACTTTAAAAAAAAAAAACCAATTTATCGAGGGGCACCTGGGTCGCTCAGTTGGTTAAGCATCCAACTCTTGATGTCGGCTCAAGTCATAATCTCACAGTTTGTGAGATCAAGTCTTGCATTGGGCTCTGTGCTGACAGCATAGAGCCTGCTTGGGATTCTCTCCCTCTCCCTCTCTCTCTCTCTCTGTTTCTCTCCTCTGTGCATGCTATCTCTCTCTCAAAATACATAAAATAAACATTAAAAAAATAAAAACAGTTTATTGAGGTATAATTGACAAGGAGAGGTACATATTTAATGTGTACAACTCAATGAGATAGGGGATAAATGTATTCCTGTGAAGCTAGTACCATGGTCAAAGCTATGAGCATAGCTCTCACCTCCCAGTTTCCTCTTGCCCTTCATCATCATCATCATCATCATCGTCGTCATCATTTTAATGGCAAAATCTCTTAACAGAAGATCTACCTTCTTTGCAAATATTAAGTATACAATACAGTATCAGTAACACTTTTATTTCTAGAAGTTTGTTTCTTATTCAAATCTTCTTAGTCATTTTTATGTTCTTTTTCTTCTTTGTACATTTAGATTCTTTAGACATTATAGAGCAAGAAAATATGAAATACTTAAGAGTACACACATTGGGCCATCTGGCACTATATTTATTTGGGGGAAACTCCAAAACAGGAGTCCATGCAGATATGCTCACCCCCCTGTGCTCACTGTTTTGTGGGGTGTGTTCGGGGACCTAGCATGGTGGGTTGTAAGACACAGGAGAGAGGTGGGTGCAGGGCTGTGGGATGTGTGGGCTGCATGCCTGGGTAACAGCACCCCTCCCCTAACAACGTAAATGAACGGAGTTCAAGCCGGTGGGCAGTAGCGTTATGACACAGCAAAATCTTGACCCTGGTCCCTGTGCTGCCCCCTCAGTATTCATGGTCAGGGGAACACCAGCCCCTCTTTGAACTTTGTCAGGATTCTCCTGTCCATGTGTTGTGGTTGAAGTTCAGTATCAGACCATTGCCTGGGTTTTTTGCCTCAGTATGCTACCGGGATTGGTTCTGGAAAGGACTCAACTGTAGAAGGATTCCATGGAGCTTTCTTGCCAGAAAGCCAGCCTTAGGGGAATCCCTTCAGACAAGCTGATTCTTATCACTTAGTCCTTTGAATATCATTCTTCCTAAGATAAACATTTCCCCCCACTCTTCGGGATCACCGAAGCTTGAAGTACAGCTGACATTCTCTTTTTATTTTTGTTAAATAAAGTAGCGGTGCATTTTAAAATTGATGGCATTTAGATTTGATAAAATGCATGAGTTTATACTCTCTTACAGATAATTCCAATTTATGAAGTCTTTGTGAATCTGATTTTGACACCCCCCTCCCCATTTTTTTCTGCAGGCTTTCTCATAGTCCTTTGTTTACTTGTATCTCTTTTGAAGATTACCTCAGAGCTCATATTTCTTGAAACTTTTCCTGTGAGAATACTTGGATGCCTGGGTTGCATAATCTGCATTTGCTTTATTTTCCTGAGGGACAGTGGAAAACCCAAAAGTACTTTAAATTATAACTCGAAGTTTTTTGGAGAATACGGTGGTCTGCATTCAGGCTGTAAATTCTGAAGGGAGAATTTCTTCCCTCTATTTAAGGCCAGTGTTTAGGTCGGTTAAATTTCCTTGCAGTGCCCTTAGAACGAGAGCCTAACCATTTAGAATCCCAGCTTTATGCAGGGGAGAGTGTTTCATTGACCCCCTCTAGGGTGGTCACAGAATCTTTTTCTTTTATTCTCTGGTGTCTACAGGATCACCTACCAAATATTTTATAGTCCTCTGTCCTTTTCGGTGTCTTGCTTTCACTTGATATTTCATCTCTGAGAAGGTCTTTCTATTTGCAAAATGAATTAAAAAATTATTTTATGTGGTAATTGTGGTTTTCCATGGGAGGATCTAGCTCCTACACTTTCTGAACAAGAATTTCACCTTTATCTGTTTCTAACTACAAATATGGTGTGGCCTGAGCCCTGTGCTGCTTTTTGTGACAGGTTAGTGGCTTTTGAATCTAAGTTGCATTGTTTTAAATGTTTATTTATTTATTTTGAGAGAGAGACAGAGACAGAGCATAAGGATTGGGTTGGGCAGAAAGAGCGAGAGAGAGACACACACACAGTATTCAAAGCAGGCTCCAGGCTCTTGAGTTGTCAGCACAGAGCCCGACGCAGGGCCTGAACTCACAGATGCGAGATCGTAACCTGAGCCGAGGTCAGAAGCTCAGCCGACTGAGCCACTCAGGCATCCCCTCAGTTGCATGTTTTAAGGAACAGTCTCCACACGGAGGTCTCATCTACAATCTAGAAATGAACATGCACCACATGCTCTGGTTGTTCACAGGAATTTCAGGGTCACGTCTGTCCTCTTGCCATTGGACACACCCCTTATTTCTGTACCCATCTTTGTACAAGTTGCCAAATGGTCATGGGGGTGTGAAAATCCGTAGGCTGCACAGAGTAAACATCTCTGCCAGTGAAACATTTTAATTTTTGGAGTAAGATAAACTGTCCAATCAAGTCATCGTCTACTTTCCCCCAGGAAATCTTATTTTTTAAAAAATTAATTTCAGGCTATGTACATATTTTCATTTAATAATGACAACTTGACCAATACAGTATACACTGTAAGATGCAATTCTATGGTAAAAGTGGAATGAAAATCCAAGTATAAGAAGAAAAATGAATTGCAGAATTTCTAGCTGTAAAGAAGAGCCTGTCTGGGTACTTTTCAAACAGCTTTTGAGGATATAATTCATTTATCATATAATTCCACTTTTAATTTTTAATTGTCCTTTCTTTAAGCACTCGTGTTTATTTCTTGTTTGAGTAAGTCCAGATGGAGGGCAGACATGCCTCTGAATGGCGGGCAGCTCTCTTTTTCCTGAGCAGCACGTCATAGCCATTCTAGAACTTAAAAACTTCTGTCCTTCATTTCAATAGCTTATACTCATGAAGTTTAATCAAATACAAATGAATAATAAAAGCCAGTGAAGGCATTCTGCACAAAGACAGACTACTTTTAATGCAACAGAGTTTATATTAACAGATAGTGCCTGATTAAAATACTATGTAACATTTATAAACAGATACAAACACTTACTGAGTGTTTATTGTGTGTCTCATTGTTCTAAGCAAGGTAGTTCTGTGTTTCCTCATTTGATCTTTTCAACAACTGCACAGCTACACTGGATAAGTAAGTACTGTTATGATTTTCATTTTCTGAATAAAGAAACTGACGGACTTACTAAGGTTGCATAGCCACTAAGTGACAGGGCCATGATTTGAAGTGATTTAGGCCAGCTCAAAACTGCTACTGGCCATTATGCTAAGCTTTTCTTGTAGCATAGTCTAGGGAATCAAATTGTGGTTTTAAATGAAAACTCATCATTTTTTTCTGTGTCATATGCCCTATAAATGGAAGTTACTGTAAAGATTAAATGCAAATTGAGCTTTCTCTCAGTTTCTGGGACTCTCTCTCACTGTCCTAAAGCTTAGCCTTGGTTTTTACACCTATTTTCCCCCCTTAGTCTTGCTGACTGTACTTATCTACGGGGTGCTTCTTTTCATTCCTTCTGCATTTACTAAGCATATTTGAATTTTGAGCCATTGGAATAAAAAAGAAAATTCATAAGGTACATAGTGTTTGTAACAGATGGAATCATGGTCCTTCCTATTCTGATGCTCAGTCTTATTTTTTTCTCATTATTTTTTCCCCCTCAGTTTTACTGACTTCATTTACTTCTCTCTTGGGTGGTTATTTTTATTTCTTCTAGACTTATGAATGTATGTTTTAATAACTCTTGAACATATCAGTAGGAATGAAATAGCAAATTAATAAGGAACATAGCTAATATAAGATACAAATGTTTTATGTAAATATATTTTGAATAGCTGAGTGTATTCAGAAGTCAACATGAGAGGCGTAGAAGGGCATTCAGTGCAAAATGAGTCTCCTTTTGGCCCTTTTTACCCATTTCCCTTGATAGAAGTTGACCACTGTTACCATGTTACTTGGTTGTGGGAAAGAGATTTATGTGTTCATCAATTTGGTCATACTCTGTTTCTTAGACTTAGTTTCTTTAAAATTATTGGTCCTACTTGTTTTGTTTCAGCATCTTATTTTATTTTTTAAGTGTTCATTTATTTACTTAGAGAGAGAGAGAAGAAGAAGGAGGAGGAGGAGGAGGAGGAGGGGGAGGAGGGAGCAGCAGAGAGAAAGGGAGAGGAAATCCCAAGCAGACCCCTCACTGTCAGTGCAGAGCCCAGTGTGGGACTCAGTCTCATGAACCATGAGATCATGACCTGAACTGAAATCAAGAGTCAGAGGTTCAACTAACTGAGCAACTCAGGTGCCCCTGTTTCAGCATTTTAATGATGATAGTCTACTGCCTTATATTTTCCTTTGTTTTCAACAACAGGTTATTAGATATTATATTATTATTCCTCTGTATTTAATGTGCTTTTTTTCTTCAGATGTGGTTTTCTTTGCATTTATACTGTATCATGTTTAGTCAGTTTTTTGAATTGTAAATGTATGCCTTTCACAAAATTGGGGAATATTTTGGTCATTATTTCTTTAAATATTGTTTTTCTGCTCTTTTTGCTCTCTTCTCCCTTTGGGACTTCAATGACATGTTTGTTAGAATGTTTGATGTTGTTCCATATTGCCATTGAGATGTTGTTCATTTTTTATTGTTGTTTCTTTATATTACATCAATTCTCTTGAACTATCTTTCAAGTTTATTGACTTTCTCTAATAGTCTGTTAAGCTCATTCAGTGAATTTTTATTTTAGACATATTTTTAGTTGTAGAATTTCCATTTGTACTTTTATTTTTATTAAGATTTTATTTTTTAAGTAATCTTTGCACCAAACAGGGGGCTTGAACCCATAACCCTGAGACCAAGAGTTGCATGCTCTCCTGACTGAGCCAGCCAGGTGCTGCCCCTTCCACTTAGTACTTTGAAATATGGTTTTTATTTTATACTGAGACTTCCTATTTGTTCATCCACTATGAACATATTTTCTTAGCATAGTCATAATAACCGCTTTAAAATTCTTGTCTTCTGATAACACCTGGATGTCCGTAGATTGTCTTTTCTATTGGACTTGGGTCGCACTTTCCTGTTCTTCACATGTCTAGAGATTTGGGGTGATTTCCTGGATATTGTTAATGATATGTTATAGAGATTCAAGATTCTTTTCTATTCCTCTGAAGACTGTTGATTTTTCATTTTAGTCGCCAGTTAACTTGGCTAAACTCAGACTTCTAAACTGTCTCTCCCGAAATGGGGTGGCTAAATCTCTGTTCCAATCTCATTGGACAGTCCTCTGTGGCTCTTTCTTTTTTTTTAATGGGATTCTCCCTCACTTTGAGGCTATCATGGTTGTCCTGGGCTCTGCCTTTCAGCTCTCTAAGCAGTGGGACTAGGTGTTTTTCTGGGTGTTAGCTGCTCTACAGAGTGGAGATGACTTTGCCTTCCCCTCAGAGGAATAGTCACCAAAAAAACAGGAAAAAGCATAAAACATGAAAACAGGTGCTGTTCCCTTCTGCAGAGATTTCCGTCTCATTTCTGCCTGCTTTTGATCATTTTCCAGTGCTTTTGATACCTATTTCTGATATTTTGTACAAATATTGTTTAACGTTGTTTTTTGCAGACGTTTGGATCTTCCACCGTTGTTAAAAACAGAACCTTCCTATACTTCTTTTGACATTTTAACTTAGGACCTGCATAGTAACTGGGAAAACCATATTTGAGTGGTTTAATGTATTGCAAGTGATCTACATTGTACTATAGAATAGTGTTGTGTGTGTGTGCATGTGTGTGCGTGTGTGTAAATGCCTGTCATTGCTTAGTCATAAATCACTTGCAAGTTCAACATACAAGTTGCCTAACTGAAGAATAATTATTGGGCCATTAGTTTATAATGAAGTGCACACCCTTCCATTTGTGGGAGGAATTACAGATCCCAATATGACAAAACTTTAAGACTCTTGTAATAATTACTAA
Source organism: Mungos mungo (assembly GCA_004023785.1). Lineage (NCBI taxonomy): Eukaryota > Metazoa > Chordata > Mammalia > Carnivora > Herpestidae > Mungos > Mungos mungo. The sequence continues at coordinate 3,354 of PISW01014673.1, read as the reverse complement.
ATGATTATGATCAAGCTGCACGTGAGTGTTACAGGATAGTACTTCATATCTAATACAAAGCATGTAAACAAAAGAATTTCATTGTTAAACTCTCTTCAAACCTTTAGAAATTGTTAAGTTTATTTCATTTTTGTTCAAGAACGCAGCTCTGTTAAGCTTTGTACATAAATAAAGCTGTTCCTCTTAGTAAACCTGTTCAGTGAAATGAACGTTGGTAAACAAAGAGTGACAGGGTTGTTAAACTAAAGCTAAGCCGTTCTAGGCAAGTTCCACGGGCCGCATTCATTTCAGACCTGGTAGATGTCAAGCAATTCTAAGAAAATTCTTTAGGCCAAGCAGATGGTGCTTAAAACTTTTCCCTCGTCTAGGACGGTACTCTTTAAACATTTTGTTCCACATACCCTCTAAATTAATTTTTAAAAACCATGGACTCACTCCACATTTAGGTTAGCATCTAACATTTTCATGGTAAGCTTTCAGTACTTACAAAGACCATAATTTCTCATGTATTATATATGTTGAAAACTTAAAATAAAATTGTTACATCCTTGCTTTAAATATGTCCAATGGAATATAAATGCTAAAACTACTTTGTTACTTACCGTAATACATTTTTTAAGTACATCGTTAAGCTTCTCTTTTATCACTTGGAGTTTTACGTTATTCTTTTCCACTTTGAACTCCTATTTCCATTACATCTGGCTTAAGGAATTTCACTGTCATGTAATACAGTTTTATGGGTTATTTTAATCTCCCTATCATATTTAATTGCAATAAAAATCCACAAATTAGTATGATTTTTAAATCTCAATGTCCTTAGGGTTTAAGTATTAAAATTACTCTTGGATTAGTTATGCATGTAATCATTATTAATTCACAGATATCAAAATAGTATTTATTTGAAATAATGTATTGGAGATGCATAGACTCAAGCCTGAGAGTCTTGGATTCAAATTCTGATTCTAGGGGGCTCAGGTCACAATCTCATGGTTCATGGGTTCAAGCCCTGTGTCAGGCTCTGTGCTAACAGCCCAGAGCCTGGAGACTGCTTCAGATTCTGTGTCTCCTCTCTCTGCTCCTCCCATCTTATGCTCTGTCTCTCTCTGTCTCTCAAAAATAAATAAATGTTAAAAGATTTAAAAAAACAAAAACAAATCCTGACTCGAACTCTTGTTGCTCTCTAGCTTCAGTTGTCTTATCTGTAAAATGGGCATTAAGAATAATACTCGCATAACATGAATGTTAGGAAGGCTAAGTGTATTAATGGATATAAAGTGCTTAGGATCATTTCTAGCCCATAATAAATACTACATTAAGTGTTTGCTTGAGTATTTTGTTCATACTTACTAAAAATGAAAAGCCAACTGTTATTAGAAATGCATCATAGTGAGATGGAGGTATCTTCTAAATACTTCTATAGTTAATTTTCTTATTAAATGATGAATGTTGTTTGTTGATGGCATGAATATGGGTTCAACATCACAGCTCTCTCAATATTTCTTTTATATGCTTAGAATAAGAAACATTTTTATACAATTGAGTAGAAGAGAATGAAAGGGGTCTTTTTTTATAGCAAAACTTCTCAATTCTTTGACTCCTTTTGGATGATGTGCCAAAAAATCACTTACTGATCTTTCATCAAATACCATTTTAAATGGCCTCTCGGTGAATAACGCCATTAGCTCCGGCTTCAATTTTATTGAAAGCATTCAATTGGAAACCACCTCACTTGCAAAGCGATTTTTCTCCAGTCTTTGTAGTCATTTTCTTTGCAACACCAGTACCAACATATCTAATTACACTTTTGCTGGGTGACCAGAGAATATTTAGCAGGCAGACTGTGCTCTACTACAAAACAGGATGGGTCAGAGATCTCGTTTCTTTTACAGAGAGGGAGTCAGGATGAGTATGACAGGGAAGGTGGAAACAGAGAACCGGAAGTGCCAGTCTAGACTGTTCTTCTTCTGAAGCAAATCGGTTCTGGCCGTGTGTGTGTGCGCGCGCGCGCGTGTGTGTGTGTGTGTGTGTGTGCGCGTGCCCTGGCGCATGTACCTCGGTTGTAAGATCATGGCTCTTTCCTCTGGGCAGGATGAAGCAGAAACACATCTTGCCCAGTGTCTGCCAGCCTGAACTTTCTCTCCTGGACTTTTTTGGGATATGAATGTGGGAGAGAGCACCTTAGTTCTGTGTTTCTTAAACTGCTCTCCAGAGCCACGGGAGGCCCCCGACCCTTTCAGCGTATCCATGAGGCCAAAATTACTGCCATAATAATACAGAGACATCATTTGCCTTTTTTACTATGTTGATATGTGCACTGGCAGTGCAGACAGCCGTGAGTGAAATAATTGGCCTCCTTTCACAAACCCAGACAGTGATGCCAAACTGTGCTGGAAGTCATTGTATACATTGCTGCACACTTGGAGTTTAAAACAAATTCCGTTTTCACTTATGAATGTCCTAGATGAAGCAGTAAAAATTATGTTTGTTTTAAACCCCAACAGTTGAGTATATTGCTTTTTCATGTATACTCATATGATATATATTCATGTGATAAAATTGGCAGTGTGCACCAAACAATTCTACTGTACACCAGAGAACAATCTAGAGAACGAGGTGTTTGTACGGTTGGATGGTGAGCTTTTCTGGCCACTTTTTTTTTCCTTCTTTATGAAACATCATTTTTAGTAGAAGCATTTATTGAAAACCTATGGTTATTCAGACTTGGGTTTTTAATAGGGATTTTCCCCCCAAATGAGCAAAGAGCCTGGCACTACAAGGAAAACAACCAGTGGTATTTATTACTAATGCTACAATCCAAGTTTTCCAGCAGAAATTAGAATTTTGGAAAACTTTCAACTGCCATCGTGAGCTTGACAAACTTTTCCTACCAAAAGACTTTTGAGGAGATTGGCAGTGATATGAGCAAAAAGAATTTCCAAAATATTATATCATGAAATATGTAAACATTTTGAATATTTGTATAATTCAGTGACCTAATATTTTCCAAATGATTAATGCATGGTTTTACAAAATAATGCACAGATGTAATAGTGTGGGTTCTCCAGAGACCTGAACAAATAGGATATATATAGAGAGAAGGGTGGGCAGAAGGAGAGGGAGAGAGAAGGATGAATTTTAAGAAGTGCCTCATGGCAGTTGTGAGGGCTGATTAGTCTCAGGTCTGCAGTGCAGTCTGACAAGCTGGAAATTAAGGGAAGGTTGATGCTGTAGTTCTGAGTACAAAGGCTGGAAACCCAGGAAGAATGTCTGTGTTGCAGTCTGGAAACTGAATCCCCCTTTTTCTCTGGAGACCTCAGTCTGTTTCTCCTAAGGCCTTTGACTGCTTGGATGAGG
>PISW01014672.1:0-20015 GCA_004023785.1 Mungos mungo | reverse complement strand
ACAAGGAATGGCTTCCTTTCCCTTCCCGCTGTCTGGATTCCCACGGGTCCCGCTGCCTGCCCAGGGTCCTGCCCCTGCAGCTTCTGTAACAGGCTTGACTTCAGGAATGATACATTGGAAAGCCCCCAATGTGTGCCTTACCCGGTCATGGATCCAGAGAAGTTACAGTGGAGAAGAGGGGCAAGGCAGGAAAGGGGGGCAGTTGGCAGGGCCCACCCCTTCTTCTGGAAACAGATCTCCCTCTGACCCCTTCCCAGGCCCCCTTTCCCTCTCTATGCTCTCATTCAGACCAAGTATTCAGGGTCCTGGCCTCACTATCTCTGGGGATGGGGATGGAATGAACAGTCCTCCGCAAGCCCAGCCAGACCTCTTAGGGATCTGGTCCTCTGTTTCCCCCGGCACCTTCCATGCCTACATTGTGTTCATTCCTCATATCCCCACCTGAAGCCATGGCTGTCTTCCCTCTTTGCTCTCCTTACATGGGACACAGGAACCATTCTTATTTTTCATTCTGTGACAGATGGGCCCCTGAGCCCAGGTGGAGCATTAGGCTTTGGATGGCTGGTAAAAAGCAGAAGCCCAGCCCCCTCTTACATGGTACAGAGAGTAGCATCTGTGGGGTTTATTCCTGTTCTCATTGTGTTCACTGCCCTCCCAGGATGGGCTGTGGCAAGCAGGTACAAAAATGAAGCAGTCATGGACTCTGTATTCTAGGACTGCATGTTTTGACAGAGGTGATTTTGTGGAGAAGCCACTCTCCTCCACTGCATGTGGTCAGTTGCCTGAAATTCTCTCCATAGACTTCTCAGGTGCCCTCTGCAGAGATCAAGGAAATGGCTCTAGAAGGTCAAGACCTTTCACCATGACATGTTACCTCAGAAGGCCAGAGGTGAACTCCAGAGGTTCCTAGCAAGCATTCAGATAATCCTAACATCTACCACCAGTTATGGAGTAGTAGATGCTTGAGTTTGTGTCTTCCATGAGGCCTTTTATTCTATTTTACTCTTGAGCCTAGGGAAAGGTGGAGGGTGAGGTTTGTGTAGGATTATGAGATGGGATGAGCAAGACTTTATTCTTCAACATTTGGCACGAGTCACAGGCTCTAACCCTGTCTTCTCTTAGCTCTTGACTTTGCTGAGAACTGAGAATTGTGAAGGTGTTGGTTACAGCTCATCTTTACGCCCTCAACCCTTTGTTGTAGCACTATGCTCAGTGCTGTGAACCCATGCTGCTCTAGGACAGGTAGGATCCTTAGGGGGTCATGGAAAGAACCTGTTCCACCTAAGTCAGGATGTGTGCACAGTAACTTTTGCTTCTTACATGATGCTTCTCTGACCTTTTGGGTTGTTCCCTTCACTCTGGGCCCCCCTCTGGTCTCCTTGTTTTGTGGCTCTCTACCCAACTCCCACCAGGCAGGGAGGATGTGTATGTCACAGGATCTCCTCTGGTTTTTGGAGAGTATTGGCTCAACAGGCCTGGGCGTTGTATCTCCTCAACTTGGGGGCCATAACAGGGGCTGGGTCCTCATTCATTAGACATAAAATCACCATTCAGAGGAGGGACAAATTCATTCTTCTTCCCATCCCCTGTTTATGAACCCTGCCAGCAGTGGACACATTGTGCTAAGTGCTGGGGTCCTATCATGCAAGAGAGTCCTGTTACCACCTCTTGGTTTGATGGAATGTTGAGTCATCCTGAATTTCCTTAGAACTCAGTGAAGCAGAGACGTCCCATACCATATCATAGGGAGACTCTTGTACTTATTGTACTTCCTCTAGCTCTTGGTTCTTGTGTGATAGGTCAGAAGGTGGGAATGCAGAGGTGTTACCTTCTGAGAGCTATGAAGTGTCCAAAATAGAGGTCTATCCCCACCCACTCAGGGCAACCGTTTTCTGCCTTCCACTTCTCTTCCCCTACCCCCTAAACATCCCTAGTCTCTGAACACTAGAACTAGAACACTGCCCTCTTTGTCTGTAGTCTCATGCATTATGCTCCACACATCTAGAACATCTCTGAAATCTCTCCCAGTGCTCCAGTCTTCTGAGAACACCTTCATACCTATGATCAGCAGTGGGAAACACCTTTTATATGCCCACCTGGCTTCTTTGTTGCACGCCCTAAGTGTAATTTGCTATAGTAACTTCCAGAATCCATCTCCACCTCTGGTTTTTGGTTTTGGTCTCCATACCCCACTCTCCATCCCCAGTCATGGTCCCTTCCTTGCTCCTCACTTTACCCTTTTGGTTCTTTGCCCACATTCTGTTACATGTGAGGGAATCTTTCTAGTAAGCCACACTGTCTTTCTGCCCTGCTACCTTCTACTTAACCACCAGTGAAGCACCTGTGCTTTTAGCCAATGCCACCATCTGAACATGGCATTTGATCCCATCACCTATGTCTACACTGCCTCATTGCTCCAGCAGTTCTCTCCTTGTTCCCCCATATCATCAATTCATACCTCCTGACTACATCATTTCAGTCAGTGTGCAACGGGTGATGTCTCTCACTTTTTTTTTTTAACTTACATACTGTTTTCCATAATGGCTGCAATTTAAATTCCCACCAACAGTACACAAATGTTCACTTTTTTCTACATCCTTTCCCACACTCATCTCATGTTTTCTTGATTATAGCCATTCTAGCAGGTGTGGGATTATATCTCATTGTGGTTTTGATTTGCATTTCCCTGATAATTAATGATGTTGAGCATCTTTTTATGTACCTGTTTGCCATTCAAATGTCTTATTTGGAAAAAATGTCTAATTAGTTCCTCTGCCCATTTTTATTTAAATTTTTAAGTTATAGTTAGTAAACATACAATGTAATATTAGCTTCAGGTGTACAATAAAGTGATGCAACAGTTCATACAATACCAAATGCTCATCACAACAAATGTACTTCTTAATCCCCATCCCCTATGTCACCCATTCCCCCACCCACTTGCTCTCTGCCCACAGTTAGGTATGTTCTCTCTAGTTAAGAGTACTTTTTGGTTTGCCTCTTTTTTTCCTTTTGTTTTCTTAAATTCCACAAATGAGTAAAATCATATGGTATTTGGCTTTCTCTGACTTATTTCACTTAGCATAATACTGTCTAGCTCCACTCATGTTGTTGCAAATGGTGAGATTTCATTCTTTTTAATGGATGAGTAATTGTATGTATATACCACATGTTCTTTATCCATTCATCAGCTGATGGACACTTGGCCAGTTTCCATAATTTGGCTATTAAATCAGATTTTGTTGTTGTTGTTATTGATGTCTCTCACCTTTTTTTAAATAGTTTATTTTCAAAATTTCCATAATACACCCAGTGCTTCTCCCCCACAAGAAGTCTCTCACCTTTTAAAAAAAGTCCTGAGTCCCACTTTCTCCTACTGCTATATCCCTATTTTTCTGCATTTCTGTGAAACAATCTTCATTTAAAGAACTGATTACACTTGCTATCACCATTTGTTTTCCTTCCATTCTTTCTTCAATGCATCCCAGGCATGCCTTCACATCCATCATTCACCAGAGTCTATTCTTCTCAAGGCATGAATAATTTCTGTGTTGCTGAGTCTAATGGTCAATTCTGAGTCCATTTTCTTTGGCCAGTTTACAACTTTTCATGCAGTTGCTCACTTTCTCCTTTCAGTTCTTTTCCTCTCTTGGCATATGGTATATCACACTCTTCTGCTTTTCCTACTTTCCTTCCTGGCTACTTCTTCTCAGTCTCCTCTCTTACTTTTTCCCTCCAGTTTCTTACTGTTAGAATGTCCCAGAGCCCAAAACTTAAGGTCTTTTCTTCATTTCATTCATTCCTTTGGTGATCTTATCTAATCTCATGGTTTTAAATACATCAATCAATCAATCAATCAATCATCTGTAGCCAGGACTCTCTCTGAGGACCATTGGGTTTCTTTGGAATGGTCTCAGGAAGAATCAGAAGGGTTAGTTACAATACTACTACAATAACTAGAAACAAAGGGAGTGAAAAGTGGTTGTGTACTAGATTCATTTTGAAGGTAGAGACAAGATTTTCTGATGAGATATTGAGATATGGTTAGAGATAAAACACCAAAATGACACCAATGTTTTTGGCCTGAACAATGGGCAAAGAGGAGGTACTGTTAACCAATGTGGGTCTGTATGTGTGATTGTATGGTGGCAAGGGGGCAAGGAATCAGGATTTCACTTTTGAGGTGAATATGGACATTCTTATGTGTATGTTGATTAGACAATTTGGATCCATGAGACTCTCTACCCTATAGAGTAATGATCTCCATGGAGGCAAGGCCTGTGTCTTGGTGATTGTTTTTTCAGGCATAGTTCCTGGCACATAGTAAGTACTCAAATATTTTAATTGTTAAATGCAAGATGCCTCTCAAGGTCACTTTTATTGTGACCCTTTTATGTGACCCTAGAGTCTTCATCAGCTGAATACTTCCTCCTGTGGCAGGACCCCATACACCATAGCACTCATTACATTAATGTAATAATTAATCTGCTTCCTCCGGCCAAACTTTGGATTCAAGTCTATTAAAGTATTACCATGCACCAGCCACTCTCCTAAGCCCTGGGGATATGAGATACTATTATAATTTTTTAGGAAAGAAAGGATGAGAAACTGAACTATAAGCAGAGGCAGTAAAATTAGAGGAAAAGGGGCAACTTGAGAGGTATCAAAACTAGAACCCAGTTACTGACTTGATATATGGTCTGAACAAAAAGGTGGATGTATATTGATACCATTCCCTGACATTAGAAAGCAGTTTGGTAAGGTAGAGGATGTTTGGAAACTTTGAATTAATTTGCATTGTTTTAGGGACAAGATAGAGCATCTTCCTATTACCTATATAGTTGGAGCTCAGAGGAAACACTAGAGCAACAAAGTGGCTTTGGGAATCAGCAGTACATTAACAGTAATTGAAATTTCAGACATGGATGTACAGTTATCCCCCTTTCCCAGATGAAGAAATTGGGGCTCAGAAATGTTAAGTAACTTGTCAAATGTCAGAGGATTCTAACTGATTTTTTTTCACATTCCATTCTTGTGACTTTGACCTTAAAATCTGCATCCTTTCCAAGGGTCATACATTTGGCTTAAACATTGTAAAAATAATTTTGTAATGTTTTCTTTGTGTTGTAGTTTTGCTGCCCTTTATTCATGTTTATGTTCTTTCTCTGAGATCATTCTCTGGTAATTTCAGCTAGAAGTTTCCTTCTGAAAGTGACCGAAATCTTTTATTCATACTTAACCTTATATTGAGTGGCATAATAACAACCTTCAGCTATGCTACTCTGCTGTAACTTCCTTAAGGGCTAGGATTCCAATCTTTCTTCCAGGGTCACCAATACCTACCCCAGCCCAGTTTATGGGAGAAGGTAGGACAGGTCCATTCATGCCTCCTCAGGAGGTCAGGGAATATGAGTCCGATGCCCACTGTCGAGATCCACTTTCTGGCCAGGGCTAGAGAGGCTGCTGATGGTGCTGGGAGTTGGGGTGGGAGTGCAGGTTGACTCAACAGGAAGCAGAAAAGAACTCTAGTAATGTCTTAGTATGGCAAGTTTATTGGAGAGGCCTCCTAAACAGGTCTGGAGGAGGAACTTCAGTTAGTCTATGTGTGAGGGAATGTGTAGACAAGATATGGTTTGGAGGGGCTTGTCTCTCTCTTAGGAGGTTCCAAGGGTTTCAGAGAATTCCATGTTATCTTTCCAGTAATTATAAACAGATATTACGATGAAATAGCAAATTATTGGACATTCCAGAAAGACCAAAGGGCCTACCGTCCCTATTCAGTACTGAGCAGCTTATCTGGTAAAGAGCCTCTTGTGTGGCATTAAATTCTAGATCTAGATCCCTGGGCACTTTTCATGACTGTTTAATGGAAAACAATACTTCTCAAAAGTATTAATAAAAGTATTTTATTATTGTTGTTGACATCCAAAGTGAGTGGTTTTGGTGCTTTCTGAAATGCAGGGGGAATAATGAAGAAATGTGGAATGATAACAGGCACCTAGGGCTAGGGTGGGTAGGCCAATTGATGCTGTCTTTGGGGAGAGGACAAGAGTGGGAAAGACACCAGGCAGATCCTGGGAGAGGATACAGCTGAGTTCAACACCATACAATATTCACAAATTCACAAAGCACATTGTATATATATATATATATATTTAGGGGTGCCTGGGTGACTCAGTTGGTTAAGTGTCTGGCTCTTGGTTGGTATGTTAGGTGTCTGACTCTTGGTTTCAGCTCAGGTCATGATCTCATGGTTTGTGAGTTCAAGGCCCCTGCTCAAACAGTGCAGGGCCTGCTTGGGTTTCCTCTTTCTCCCTCTCTTCCCCTCTCCTGCTCACTCTGTCTCTCCTTCAAACAAATAAAAAACTTGAAAAATATATACATATATATACCAATATATGTGTATGTATATTCAGGAAGGCAAGGCTGGTGGAAAAGAGGAACATCGAGAAGGATTGCAGGTGTAGACGGTGTAGAAATGAGACATAACAGTAGACCTGGGTATAAGCTGCTGGCAGTACTTGCCAAGATTGAATGTGTTTAGAAAAAGTTTGTGTTTATGATTCTTTCCCAGCAGTGTCAACACTCAACCAACCTCTCTTAATCACACTAAGGACAAGCAGATTAAAGCTCAGATTTACTTACCCACTTCCCCCCAACTAACTAACTTTGGGTTAGTAATGGAGTACTACTCAACAATTAAAAAGAATGAAATCTTGCCATTTGCAACTACGTGGATGAAACTAGGAGGTATTATGCTAAGTGAAATTAGAGAAAGACAAATATCATATGACTTCACTCATATGAGGACTTTAAGATATAAAACAAATGAACATAAGGGAACAGAAGAAAAATAATATAAAATAGAGAGGGGGACAAAAACATAAGAGACTCAAGCATGTTGATCTGAATGCCAGCTGCTGCAGTCACTCTGGGAAGGAGAATGTGCTTTTGATAAACACAAAGTACCTCTTCAATGTTGGAGCACTATGGAGCTGCTCTAAAAACCACCCCTGCAGACTGTGAGCATATAGAGAAGTCATCAATGAATTTTGTCTGTGGGATTCTTGGCCACTCCTTGTCACTACTATCCCCATGCCCACATTACTCCTCCAGGCCCAACACCACCCATGGGAACTCATGATAGAATTCAAGCCTGATCTTTGTTTTCTATTTTATTTTATTTTTGAGAGAGAGATTGAGAGAGCCAGAGCAAGAAGGAAGGGGCAGAGAGAGAGGGAGACACAGAATCCAAAATAGGCTACAGGCTCTACTGTTACCTCAGCACAGAACCTGACATGGGGCTCAAACCTAGACTTGAGATCATGACCTGACCAATGTCAGATGCTTAACTAGCTGAGATATCCAAGCCTGATTTTATTTCTTTATTTACCTTAACTTTGCTCTTTGATCAAGTCTCTACCCCCTTCCTTTTTTTTTTGAGAGCGAGAAAGAGAAAATCTTAAGTAGGTTCTACACTCAGTGTGGATCCTATGAATCTGGGATCATGACCTGAGCCAAAAACAAGTCTATTGCTTAACCAATTGAGCCACCCAGGTATCCCAACTCCTTGTCTCTTTGTCCACCGTCCAGGTGGGCTGGGAGGAGTTGTGTGGAATTCTAACCTAGCTTAGGTGTGGGTTAAAGCTTCTTCCCTAGATGAAAAGGAAGTTTAACTCACCTCATGACTTCCCTTAACATACCACAGTGGAGAAAAGGAGGAGACAGACAATTCTTTGCTTAGTGATAGTGTATTTCAGTGGTGCTCAGCCCCACCTGCACATTAATGAAAATGACAGTAGCAGTCTTCTTCAAGGGATGCAGACATTGGGGAGCCTACAAAATCTCTGATTATGTTGGGTCTTTTTGAGCAGACTAACGTTTCCCTCTGAGGTGAGTTGAGACCTAGGGCACATTCCCTGGGTGGGTAGCAAAAGCCACTCTAGGACAGTGCCGAGGGCAGTGGCGGGGGTGTCCCAGGACTGAGGCAGAATGGAGTTGCTGGGAGCGGGAGCGGTGCCTGAGCTTACTGTCTGGGGTATGGGAACCATCCAAGAAGCCCAGGCCCACCTGCTTTTCAGTGGGGGAAGATTGGGCCTTGGAGTCCCTTCCTGTATTCTCTGTCTTGGTTTGCCCTGTGGGACTTTTGGCTGGAGCCAGGCTCTTTTCTACATTTTTTTTGCTGGTATTGGCCACCTTCCCAGCTGTTGAGAACATGGGTTCCTCGTGCCCTTTGCCTTTTTTCTTGGTGTTAAAATAGTGCAGAAAGGATTTTATCTTACTTCTCAAGCCAGATTCTAGAAGTCTGGGCCTCTTATGAGTATGGACTGGCATCACCTGTCCCTGCAAAACTTGACCTTTCACATTTTGGTCCTGCAAAGGCTTGCCCTGAATGAGTTGGCCCAGGAAAGACTGGCCCTGTGATGCCTGGGACACCACAGGCTGGGCATTCTTAGGAATCCTTGCTGGTTTGAGAAGGACATTGAGCTTGGTTTGACTGTCATGCAGCTCATTCTTTTTAGATTCCTTCCCCCGAGGGATTCCTGGAGGTGGCTCTGGAAGCTTAATCTGAGGGTGCTGGGTACTATGTTCACTGAGAGCATCAAGATGAAAGCTATGACTTCGTCGCCAGGGACTGCGTGGTGTCCTGTTCATCCTTTCTGGCCTCTGGGCTGCATTAGGGTGGCTTATTTCTTTTGTAGAGGAGTGTGCAAACCCTGCATCCCCTTCTCCGTGGTCCCCTGCCAATTTGGGTTTTCCTGGGTCCTTGCCCTTTTCTACCAGTATGGGGCCTTGGGCTGAGTCTTTGCTCTTGCCAGGGCTTTGGGGCCCAGGGCTCCAAGGTTCCTCCAGGATGTAGCTGTTCACACTGGCCTCCAGCTGAACACAAAGTACCTGGCCCTCTGTCATGTCACCACTGGGTTGTGAGATCTTTGAGGCCCAGTGAGCAGAATCATGAGGTACTGCTCTGGAACTAGGTTGCTTCTGGTTCTGCTGCGCTGCCTTTAACTCAATGGCCAGCTGTTCTTTAAGGTGGAGCCATTCTGGATCTGGGGCACAAGGAACGTCTGGTGGGGTGGGGAGATTCTGGAGCAGTGGTTTTTTCCCTTGGTTGTTCAGATTCTCTGGAGACTCCTGCTTGGACTTGTTCTCTGGGATTGCTATAATTTGTTCTCTGGACTTCCTTGCCTTTATGGGAATTCCCAGTTGTATCTCTAGGATTTTCTTTCTTAGATGGAAATTTAATTTGGCCAAGATGGGTTTCTTGAGTGTGTAGGTTCCAGAAGTCTCCCTCTGGCTTTCTAGAGGCACTGTCTCAATCATTTCTTCTACCTGTCCTTCAGCTTGGAACTCATCTGCAACGTCTGTACAAGTATTATTGGCATCTTGAAAGCCTCGCCCAGGACTCAGACACTTCTCTTCAGATGAGCTCATCTGAGTCAGAGGTTCATTTGGGAATTTTCCAGGTCCAGGCTCCATTCCTGTGAATACATCTTGGGTAGTGATTGGTGGTGCCATGGACCTAGAAAGAGCCACATAATAAAGAGCAGGCAGCCCTGACAAGAAGGCCAGATACTTGTGCCGCAAAGTCGTCTCCAGTTTCTCAATGGTTCCCTTGGGCAGGGCTCGGGGCAGCTTAGGGTGTTCAGCGACCGTATCTGTTGAGGCTTGTTGCTGTTGGTCAAAGGCTATTGATTTCCAGGGTGTAGCTTTCTCTTGTGGGTCATGGTCAGTTGCTTCCTGCAGTTCCAAGGGCATAGTTTCTGGGATATAGGGTAAGGGAGCCAATTTCAGGTCCCCAGGAATTATGAACTGCCAAGAGCTATGCACACAAGCAGGAACCTTGCCCTGGTGGATCTGCCCACCTTTGGAGTTGATGTGGCTCTGTAATACTGCCTTGGCCTGGTCAAACAAGTGTGGCATGGGGACTGACACTGGGCCTGTGATGGGTGAGAATGGGTCACTGGCCCCAGTGGCCTCTAGGGCTATAGGTTGGGGAGCACTCGTGTTGGCTAGGGCTGTGCTGCTCCAGGACAGAGTTGACTTATCAGTGGGGGACAGGAGCAACTGGATGGACTCCTGAATCTTTTGGGGCAGGCCCCAGCGATGGTGAATCAACTGCCTCTGGAGATGGAATTCCAGCAGCCTCTTGGCATGTTCCGGGAAGAAGAGTAGTTTCCTAGTGAGGACTGTGATGGGCTTCACTGGTCGAAACGTTTTCACTGTCTCAGGAGACTGGGCTTTGCCACAGGGCCTATTCTGCATGGATCTCTGGCTGTGCTGATATCCCTGGAAAACTGCTGGCAAGCCCCACTGAAGCTGGAGCTGCTTCTGCAGCAGGTGCCACTCCAAGGCATCACACTCGGCCAATGTCAGGAATGGAGCACTGATGTGAGTTTGTTGGTAGTCAGATGGATTGATCCAATCTGGGGAAGATGGGGAAGAGGGTGTGGCTGATTGGGGTAGAGTTTTAGGCAGCAGAGGGAGGACAGAGAGTTCTTTGAAGAGAAAAGCATCCTTCAGGGGGTACTGGGATATGCTCCCATTTGTAGAGAGGCTTTGAGAGCCTATTAAGGTATTAACGAGGGACTCACTGTGCAGAGAAGGGAGACCACAGAATAGCTGGCTGTATTTCTGCTGCAGATGGGCAGCTGAGTCATGAGCCTGGTTCTCAGGATGTGGTGGATAGAGGCCACTTGAGTCTTTAAGGGCTGGAGAGGGCAAAGCCAGAGCTGTATGGTTTGGGATTTGCTGCTGCTGGTGTATTTGTTCTGGGTCCATAATGGACCATTCTGAAACCCAGAAGGCCTGGGTAGGCTGGCTGGCCATATAGGGATCCCAGTTCTGGTAGGAATAGGTCCCCAGTTTTTCAACAGAGAACTTAGAAGTATCATTTGGGATGAAAGAAACTGGTTGGTTATTTACACTTTGGCAAAAAAATGGTGGGTTTGGGATAAGCTGCCTTAGGGACTCCTCCACACGTCTGGGAAGCCCCCACCTCTGGAAATGCATCCATTTTTTCACATGTACCTCAAGAAGCCTCAGGACTTCAGGACTAAGGAATGGCAGATTGGCAGGGAGGACAGTAACCATATGCAAGCCTATAGGGTGTGTCTGGGTAGTGAATTCATGGTTTAGGGTTTCCAGAGCAAGCTGGTAATTCAAGGGCTCCTGTCTTTGGTTCCCATAGACATAGTTGGGGGTGCTCTGCATCATCTCTTGCTGGTTCACTCTTAACCTAGCCTCCTCAAGTCTTGAGCAAGACATAGTCTCCAGGCCCCTGGGCACCTCTGATATTTGAAATCCCTGCCCCAGCTGGTGGTGTTCAGTGCCGTAATCGAGTACCCTCACTGTACCAGTTGACTGGGCAGCTGACTGTGTTAAGCATTTTTGATCCATTGATTGCAGCACTGGGGGTGTTAGAGATGGACATGCAAGTGCTGTGGAGTGTAAGGAACATTGGTCCAGATTCTGTTCTAAAGACACAGTAGACATGGACAAAATCTCTAGGCAAGAGGAGCCCTGCAATGGTTCTGATGAAGCAGGACAGAGCAGGGTGTTCTCACCCAGCAGCAACTGCTGAATCTCCAGAGCCATAGAATTGCAGATTTGGCAGCAGGTATCTGCACACAGGAGCCGCCGCACACTTCCCTCCTGAGGAAGCCAGCCCTGGCTGAGAAGGGAAGATGGTAGTCATTAATGATGGAGTGACACCTGCCTCTTTGAATGTGTATGGCCAAGAGATTGGGCTTACCCTCCCCTAGTCCTGGTAAACTTGTTGTACCCCTAGGCTGTTTGCCTATCTCCTTTTCCTCCAAGGAAATGCATTGGCGAGTTATGTTGGGGTGGGCTGAGGGCCTGGACCTTGTTGGGCAAGGTCTCAGACAGCCCATGGGATCACAGGGTCATGACAGACTGGGAGGTGGGGTGAGTTCTCTGTTGACCTAGGTTGAGAAACTGAACCAGAAGGGAACCAGGTAGCGGGGCGGGAGCGGGGAAGCCAATATTTAGCTGATGCAGCAGCCTGAAGAACATGACCAGGAGAATCTGCAGTCAGTCTCCTTTGGGATTAAGAAGGCCACAGCCTAGTATTCAGTATTTATAAACTGTGGAAAGTGAGATCTTTGTGGCGGGAACTCTGTATTCAGCTCCTGTACATAGCATTCCTTCAGAGCCACTCCCATCTCTACAGACTTTAAGAAGAGAATAAGATGACAGGCTCCTTCCTGAGGGCTGTCCCAGGAACTTGGCTCCCTGAAGACAAAACCATGGAGGTATTGTCAACAGGTTCCATAGGTCTGCCCTTGAATGATTTTAACTGTAAAGGGAATATGACAGTGTGATCTATATATGCATGCATTTGTCTATTCTGTTGACTGGATAACTTGCCTTGTGGCTGAGTGCCAACTCATATAGAGTCTTTAATAAATTACGTATTAGTGAAATCTTGAATTCCAGGACCACTGTGAACTAAGCCCATAGCACAACTGGGAGACTCCTCTCTCCTCAGACACCTGATCCCTACCTCTGCCCTGGCAACCCTCTTAACTGTGCTCAGTATCCACTTGTGTCTGACTCCCACCCAGCCATTATCCCTCTCCTCATCCCTGCTCCAGGCCAAGCACAGAAATCATCATAGGCCAGACTGGGGGTTTGGAGACTGCAGAGAACAAGTGGTTACCTCTTCATGACAGAGAGCAGCTCCCACGGCTTCTGAGCTTCTTCCTGGGAGAGTTTCCTAGCTGAGAAACCAGGAGACAGTGTTACAAGGAATGAGAGGATACAGGGATGTCCTATAGGAAGCTGAAGGCCTTTGAGTAAGAGGATACTTAAAACCCCAAAAGTAAATGCTCTTAGGCACGTCTGCATGCAACTTAACCAGTTGTATCCTGCTGTCCTGGACCTACTCGCATTTGACCATCAAAACCACACTGTGAGTGAGGCAGGATCATCATATGCCCATTTCATGGATCACAGAGTGACTGATGAAGTCACTTCCATAGGGTCGTAAAATCCGTTAGTGATACAGATAAGGGCTTCTGTCCTAATTCTTCATTCTTCATTTCCAGGAGCTGGGCTAAGGTGAATTTTGGAACATTCCCAGGCTCTGACATCCCACCCAGGAAAATCTGGGAGAATTTGTCAGCTGAGAAAATAGACCCTTCAGCAGTTAGAGCACCTGGCTCCTGGAACCAAGAGTTATAGACACAAATCAGGGGAATTTTGCCCATGGTTAGGGGAGTCAGAACAGAGTTGGAACCTTACCTCTAAATGCTGCATCTCGTATCCTGATTCTTCGGTGACGCTTAAAGACAAAACATTAAGAGTATGAAGATGATCCACTTTTTTTTTTTTTCATCTTTAAAACAAGACAAAGCTGAGGATCCTGGGTAGCTCAGTTGTTTAAGCATCCAACTTCACTTCAGGTCATGATCTCATGGTTTGTGGGTTCAAGTCCCACGTGGAGCTCTGTGCTGACAGCTCAGCCTAGAGCCTGCTTCAGATTCTGTGTCTCCCTGTCTCTCTACACCCCCCCCATGCTCTGTCTCTCTTTCAAAAATATAACAAACATTAAAAATATAAATAAATAAATAAATAAAAAAGAAAAAGCTAATATACATTTCCCAACCCCTTTATATGTATGTCTATATTTAATTTACTTTCCTAACTTCGCTTTCCATACTCTTCTCTTTTCATCTCAACATTTCCCTTTTCTGCGTGCTTCTATTTACTTAGAGGATTTTCCATACTCGATACCTCTCATTTATTTCCCAGGAGAAGTTATGCATGAGGCTTATGATGAAGCAAGAGAAAGAGTTGAACAGATTGAAGAGTGTGTAGGTGTAATAGCCAACAGATTTGTGTTTAAAAATGCCTATACATTAGGTTTCTCCTGTTTTCCGATTAGACCTATGAGTGCAACCTGAGAGACTATTGAATACTGAAAACAAACTGAGGGTTGATGGGGGAGGGGGAGGGGGAAAAGAGGTGGTGGTAATGGAAGAGGGCACTTGTGGGGAAGAGCACTGGGTGTTATATGGAAACCAGTTTGACAATAAACTATTTTTAAAAAATAAAAAATAAAAAAAATGCCTATACAGACTACCATCCAGAAAAATCCCACTTTTTGGGAGATAGTCTGGGATCCAAGGATTTAGAGTACATTTCATCTGGGTCTCAACCCAAGCCAGATTGAGATGTTTTTTGTTTTCAACTAGAATACACTGCAGGGTGGTCTAGTAACAAATTATTTTTAGTCTCTGAGAAGTACCACATGAATGCTGAATGCATGGTATAAAAATTGAGGGGTGGTGGTAAAAGGAGAGACTCTGAGATCTTATAAGCTTCTTATCTGAGTCTTACTAGTTTAATCATGGTCATAACATTTCCCTACCAGGCAGCAGCTCCTTTGAGGTTCCGGCCTTAATCCATAGTAACTCCTTCTTACTTTCCAGATAATTAGGAGAATGATGAAGATGAAGACATAGACATATAAGGTATACTCTAAATCCCACAGATCAAAAGTATATCTCAACATGGTCTAAACCTCATTAACATGAGGAGACCAACCATCCGTATATCTTGGCATTCAGGATCCTAGTGCCTAATGACTCCTAATGCTACACCTTGTCATCTCCACCTCATAGATGATAGAACTAGGCCACCGACTGCATCACAAAGCCCTTCTGTTTCACAAAGCAGATGCAGTGTCAAAGACTTAGGGAAGCTTATATGGTGATTTAGTCTGTAGATAAGGGAGTCTGGTTACAGAGCCTGGGACTAAAAGTGTCTGTTCATAGACAATGTTTATGTCTCCACTTTGTCCTCAGTCTGCACAGCCTACACCAGCCTGATTTCTTGGCTCTGTTCTTTATAACTATCTAGTCACACATCCCCAGAAATTTGAGTGTTTAGGGACATAGTGCACCTTTTGATTAAGAGTGGCTGGAACAGAGGAATCTCTACTAACTCCCCTATCTGTACTGGAAATATAGATGAGAAGCACACATGAGCTTAGGGAGGGCAGAGTCTCTTTATGGCTTGGAATGGAGAGTTTTAATATTAACAGATATGGGGTGATGGGGAATCAGAAGTATATGAAGGGGACCATGGCTTGTATAGGACGGAAAGGGAAAGGTGGCATCTTTAAATGAACTGTAAGAGGCAGGAGGGAATTCCTCCCAGTCTGTGTGGCCTCAAGCTTAGAGATAGGTGGGAAGAGATATAAACACTGCCTTCCATGGCGATATACTAATAAGATTCGCTCATTGAGCTCCTTAAAAGTTGGTTTTCTAGAGCTGTCTTTAGAATTCTGTCTCCTCATGGATGTGACTACCTGCAGAGAGGGGTTAATTAGTGACTACTTCTGACTTAAGGTGATAAACTAGTTGCTGGTCATGAATAAATCTACTCATCTACTCTGGATATATGCTGTTTGCCTGAAGGAAGTTTGTTTTTGTTTTTGGATGTTATTATTTTCTTTAAAATAAATGAAATAAAACCTTTAGCAGGCCAATAGTTTTCTAATTCATTTCTAGGGTCCATCACTTCTATTATCTGCCCATTTATTTACACATTTATGCTGCCTGCTTGACCTCTGTGGTTATTGTCATATTTCCCCAACAATGAATTTCTGAATTTCCTTGAGAGTCTTACCCTGGTAACAGCAGTCTCAGAGCCAAAAATATCACTGTGCTCAAAATCTCTGACGAGTTTATTTTGGACCCTCCTCCAACATCCAGTCTTCCACCCTGCTGTCATGGTGAGCCTTCAGTCTGTGCTCATCCCTAAGAGGGGCAGTGTCAAAGGTACAAAGACATTTGAGTCATTGTTGCCTTCTTGCTCTCGAGATGTTTAACTGTCTGGTTTCCAAGATAAGAATAATTCACAAAAGCAGGAGCCAATAATCTAGAACAAGCAGAACTATACTCATTTGCAAAGCCTAGGTTATAAACATCCCATTTCAGAGGAGAGAAACCATAGTGATGATCAGGGTGGTCAGAGAGGGCTCCTGGGTAAAGTGACATAGGAGTTGGGTCTAAAAGTACAGGCTGTGGGGGAAGGAGCATGTTCCATGTGGGAGAGAAACTTACAAACAGATGCAGAACACAGAGCAATGGGCCATGGAATTTGGCAGTAAGAAATGTAGTCTGTCTCTAGCAGAGGTGTAGATAGGTGGATGGGAGAGGACTTGTGGCAAAAGATTAGAGTAGGAGGGATGAGGTCTCTTGCTGGAGGACCAGTACATGTAAGTGATTTTAATCACTGAAATTGTGTTTTAAAAAGTAGGCATATGTATACATGGTACAACATTAAGTGGACAGAATAAGATATATAGTAAATATGTCTTTGCTCACTCACCCTTGTCTCTCACTTCCCATTTTTCCTTCTCAAGCCAGTTATTCCTGTCAGATTTCTGTGTATCTTTCCAAACTAGTCTAGCATAGCCAAAAACAAATGAATTACGTTTTTCTTCACAAATGGAAGTATAGATGAACAGTTTTCCCTTTTATTTTGTTTAATAATATACATATATCTTGTATATACCATTATGTTGATAACTGTATATCTTCCTTAATATGACTTTAACACAACTCATCTTCAATTCTGTATTAATGGATATTTAGTTATTATAGTTATTATTCTGAATAATAATGCTGACACAAACCTCAGATATTTATAAATCTATTACACATGTAGGAAAAATTCCTGTGAGTGAATTGACATTTTAATAAATATTAAATTAAATATTAAATAATATTAAAAGTTTAATAATATAAAAAATTTTTGATCCATGGAGATAGTACATCTTTCCATTAATTTAGGGTATCTTTAATTTCTCTCAAAAATGTTTTATACTATTTTGTATAAGTCTTACACATATTTTGTGCATCTATCCCTATTTCACATTTTAGGATGCTATTTTAAGTTATAGTGCTTTTTAATTTTAATTTCTAATTTTGTTAGTATATAGAAATAGAATTTGTTTTTATATCTATCTTATATCTTGCAATCTTGTTAAATTCACATATTAGTTGTAATAGGTTTTTTTTTCAGTAAGTTCTTTAGTATTTTCCAGAATAATGATAATGTTGTCTGATAATTTTAAATCTTCTTTTCCAATTTGAATGCTGTTTATTTATTTATTTTAATCTTATTGCACTGATTAGAACATTTAGTATAATGTTGAATAGAAGTGGTGAGAGTAGACATTTTTGCCTTGTTACTGATCTTAGGAGAGAGGCATTCTTTATCCTTTCTGCTTCTCAGACTTGATTATTTCAAACATACTATCTTTACGTCTGCTGACTTTTTATTCTGCCTGCACAAATCTGCCATTAAATTCCTCTAGTGAAATCTTCCATTTACTTACTGTATTTTTCCAGTTCAGATTTTCTATTTGTTTTTTAAAAATGATTTCTATCACAGGGCGCCTGGGTGGCTCAGTCACTTAAACATCTGACTTCAGCTCAAATCATGATCTCATGGTTTATGAGTTCGAGCCTTGCATTGGGGTCTGCACTGACAGTGCAGAGCCTCCTTGGGATTCTCTCTCTTCCTCTCTCTGTCCCTCCCCTGCTCATGCTCTGTCTCTCTCAAAAATAAATAAGCATTAAAAAATTTTTAAGTAATTTCTATCTCTTTGTTGATATTCTCATTTGTTCATTTTGGATTTCCTTTAGTTTTTCATCTGTGTTTTCCTTTAGTTCTTTGAGCATATAAGATATATATGTGTGTGTGTGTGTGTGTGTGTGTGTGTGTGTAAAAGATATATATATGTGTATGTGTGTATATATGTTTATATATAAATGTACATATATATAAGTATATATAAGATATATGTGTATGTGTGTGCGTATGTGTGTGTGTGTGTGTGTGTGTGTATAAGTTTTTACCGGACCACTTTCTTAAATTCAAAAATACCTAAATATGAGACAGGAAACCATCGAAATTCTAGAGGGGAACATAGGCAGCAACCTCTTTGACCTCGGCTCAAGCAACTTCTTACCTCACTGAAGGCAAGGGAAACAAAAGCAAACATGAACTATTGGGACTTCATCAAGACAAAAAGTTTCTGTGCAACAAAGGGACCAGTCAACAAAACTAAAAGGCAGCATGTGGAATGGGAGTAGATATTTGTAAACAACATATCTGATAAAGGGTTAGTATCCAAAATCTATAAAGATCTTATTAAACTCAACACCCAAAAATCAAACAACCCAGCACCTGGTGTGGCTAAGTTGGTTAAGTGTCTGACTTTGGCTCAGGTCATGATCTCACAGTTCGTGATTTCAAGGCCTGCAGTGGGCTCTGTGCTGACAGCTCAGAGCCCGGAGCCTGCTCCGAATTCTGTTGTCTCCATCTCTCTCTTTTCCCCTCCCCTGCTCTTGCTCTGTCTGTCTGTCTGTCTGTCTCTCTCTCTCTCTCAAAAATAAATAACCATTAATTTATTTTATTTTATTTTTCTTTTTTCTTTTTCTTTTTCTTTTTTTTTTTTTTTTACAATAGTTTATTGTCAAATTGGTTTCCATATAACACCCAGTGCTTCTCCCCACAGGTGCCCCCCACCATGACCATCACCCTCTCCCTCCTTCCCCCTCCCCCTTCAGTCCATGGTTCGTTTTCAATATTCAGTAGTCTCCCTTGATCTGTGTCCCTCACTCTCCCCCACTCTCTTTCCCCCTTCCTCTCCCCATGGTCCCCTGTCAGGTCTCTCCTGTTAGACCTATGAATGCAAACATATGGTATCTATCCTTTCCTGCCTGACTTATTTCGCTTAGCATGACACCCTCAAGGTCCATCCACTTTGCTACAAATGGCCATATTTCATTCTTCCTCATTGCTATATAGTACTCCATTGTATATATATACCACATCTTCGTGATCCATTCATCAGTTAAATAACCATTAATTTTAAAAAAAATGGGCAAAAAACATGAATAGACACCTTTTTCCAAAGAAGACATCCAGATGGCTAACAGACACATGAAAATATGCTCAACATCATTCATCATCAGGGAAATACAAATCAAAACCATGATGAGTTACCACCTCACACCTGTCAGAATGGCTAAAGTTAACAACACAAGAAACAACAGGTGTTGACAAGGATGCAGAGAAAGGGAAACCCTCTTGCATGGCTGATGAGAATGTAAACTTGTACAGACACTGGAAAGCAGTATGGGGGTTCCTCAAAAAATTAAAAATAGAACTACCCTGTGATCCAACAATTGTACTATTAGCTACTTACCTAACACTTACAAAAATATAGATTCAAAGGGGTACTTGCACCCCAATGTTTATAGCAACATTACCAATAATAGCCAAACTATGGAAAGAGCCCAAATGTCCATTAACTAATGAATGGGTAACGAAGATGGTGTGTGCGTGTGTGAGTGTGTTTGTATGAATATTACTCAGCCATCAAAAAGAATGAAATCTTGTCATTTGCAATGACATGGATGGAGCTAGAATGTATTGTGCTAAGCAAAATAAGTCAATCAGAGAAAGACAAATCACATATAATTTCATATGTAGAATTTAAGAAACAAAACAAATGAATGTATGGCAAGGATTGGGGGAGAAAAGAAGGAAACAAACCATAAGAGACTCTTAACAATAGAGAACAAACTGAAGGTTGATGGAGGGAGGTGGGTGGGAGATGGGCTAGGTGGGTGATAGGAATTAAGGAAGGCATTTGTTGTGATGAGCACAGGGTGTTGTATATAAGTGATGAATCACTGAATTGTATGCCTGAAACCAATATTTCATTGTATGATAACTAAAGAAAATTTAAAAAAAAAAGATAATTGTGTTTTTTATTTTTTTATTTTTTTATAATAGTTTATTGTCAAATTAGTTTCCATATAACACCACGTGCTTCTCCCCACAAGTGCCCCCCACCATGACCATCCCCCCTCCCTCTCTCCCCCTCCCCCCTCAGTCCATGGTTCATCTCCTGTATTCAGTAGTCTCCCTTGATCCGTGTCCCTCACTCATCCCTGCTCTCTTTC